>PVJX010000456.1:0-76782 GCA_004027295.1 Dolichotis patagonum | reverse complement strand
AAGACTCTAATAGTTTGCTCTAGTTAAACCTCTCAGAATAATTAGGTGGACCCACTGCCACTTACTCCAGCAAAGGGCAAGTAGGAAACAGATTCCCTATGACAGTGCTCAGGAGGGCATACAGCACCCTCTCTGCCAACCTTTGTTAAGGTGATGCCACAGAAACCCTAGCAAGGACCCAAAACATTCACATTCACTGGGCAGCAATAGAGCCCTTCCCCGACTGTTAGCAGACACCACCTCAGGAGCCTGGAATTTCACTCACCCAACACAGTACTCACACAGCATCTAGAGCATAGTACTGCCACCCCCACTCCAGGCATCCATGAAGGACAAGTGGAGAACAGGAATGACACGCTCCTATCACTACTAATGAAAGAGATATTGTAATCCAAATGCTGAATATTGTAATCCAAATATTGTAATCCTTTTTCCAGTCCTCCTCACAATCTGGAAAGTTATATTTGTAATCCACTGAAACATTATTGGAATCCAGGCAAGTTTATTCCAATCTACCACCTCCAATGCAATCCATGATGAGAGTAAAGACACTAAGATGTATTCAAAGTTATGGGCAACCAAGGGTCTTAAGTCCAATCCAAGTGAGGATATATGGAAAAAGTCCTTGATCTAAGGACTCTTCCATAATTTATTACCTCGTGAAGAAGGGAGTGGTACAAGGATGAGTGACAGTGAGGATGGTAGGAATTATGTGAGCAAGATGAGTTGAGCTAGCTGAGTGGAGAGCAAGCAACTCAGCAATATACAGGGGAAAGGATATGCAGAAGGACCAGTCTGCATAACTCGATTGGGATAGCATATGAATGAATTTAGGAGACTGTTGCTTCAGTTTCTCATACGTAAACTTTTGTACCTTGGGAAGTCATGGCCTTTCATTTTGAGGCTCATACCCAGTTGACATTCCTGGAGCTGACTGGCTCTGTCATCCCACTGTGCTCAACCATTTAACAGGGAACACAATGCAAGGAAGCAGGAAATTGTCCGTTGGCCTTAAAGATTACATATTAGTACCTTAGCTAGTCTTATTTGCATTGCTTAGAACCTACTGAAAGGATAAGGAAATAACATAGCCCACTCTGAACATATCAGTACATGGAGACAGGACCCAGTTTAAACAATGTGAAAGTAATAGTTCTGCATTCCAGGAAAGCCCTCCACTTGGTCTTCTACAAGAGGTATCAGTGGAGACCTAGTGGACAGGCTAATCTGGAATGGTTTCTATACTCCTCCTCTGCAGCAATGCTGTCAACAAAAATCAGCTAAACAGAAGGTTTAAATATGATCCAAAGTTTCATTAGATAATGCACAAAATATAAAGGCTTCAATTTAAAAAAAAAAAAATCATCTACCCTGGATCTGGGCGTATAGCTCAGTGGTAGAACATGTGTTTAGCATGCACCAGGCCCTGGAATTGATCCTCAGAACCAGGAAAAAAATCTTTTATACTACCAAGAGGGAAGGAGATCTCAAGTCAAATGGAAAAAAAGTAGTCAGTATACAGTAAAAGAGATATTAGGGTTCTCCAACAAGGAATTTAAAGAAACTACTGTAAAAATACTTCAGCAGGCAATTATGAACATCCTCGAGACAAATTGGGGAAAAAAAAAGTTTCCAGAAAGAAACAGTTTGGGCAAAGAAATAGAAAACATGAAGTACCACTAAATGAGGATTTTTAAATGAGAACTAAAACTTCAGACAAACTCAATGACTGGGCTTAACACCTGAGGAGAGGAGACAAGGGGAGGAACTGACAAAATAAAAGAACAATCAAAACATCCAAGACTGAATGAAGAGAACAACTGGGATGGAGGAATGGACGGGGATGATAGTATCTCAGAGATAGGTGGAATTATAATAATTGTGTGTTCAGCATCCCAGAAAGAGATAAGAAAAGAAGGGCTGAAAAAAAGTACTCATGCAAATAATGAATGAAATCCCAAACTTGCCAAGAGATGTAAACCTATTTAAAAAGCTGAGGGAACCAGAAAACAAAAAAGAAATTCACACTAAGAACTTCAGTCAAACTTCTGAAAATAAAGGGCAGGAAAAAAAAATCTTAAAGGCAACTGAGAAAAACTGCACCTTACCTATAATAGGAACAGCAGATTTCTTGTTGGAAACCATGGAGGAAAGAAGGAAACGGTACAACCTTCTCAAGTGCTGGAAGAAAAGAACTGTCAACCTAGAACCCTACATCTTGTGAAACAGCTGTCTCCTACATCTTGTAAAATATCCCTCTCCTTTTTTTTCCCATCATCCTTTTTTTGGTGTGTTGTGTGTGTATGATGGAGGTGTGATAAGGGGGACTGAACTCAAGGCCTTCACACTAAGCTAAACTCCAGAATCTTTTTTTACTATTTATTTTTTGAGACAAGGTCTTGCTATGTTATCCAGGCTGAGCTTGAACTTGCAATCCTCCTTCATCAGCCTCCCAGAGTTGTTTTGTTTTGTTTTGTTTTGTTTTGCGTTTGCTTTGGTTTGGTTTTGGTTTGTAATGCTGGACCTTTAACTAAAGGAAAAATAAGAGAATACGTTGCCAGCAGGTCTATCCTAAGACTAGTGTTCTCTAGTCAAAAAGGAAGTGATTTCAAAAAGATCCTTGGAACATTAGTAAGGGAGAAATAAGATGGGAAATGCAGTTGATTTTCTTATTCTTCTTGAGTTTCCTAAATTATATTTGATGACTAAAGCAAAGTGTAACACTGATGAAGTTCTAAATAATGTGGTGAAGAAATAATTAAGATAATTATATAAACAACGGAGGACAAACTCTGCTACATCTCACTGGAACAGGTAAAATGACACTGAGCAGTAAACTCTGGTAAGTTATGTGTGCATAATGTAATACCAACAGAAATCATGTTAAAAACTATAAGGAGGGGGCTGGGTATTAGCTCAGCGGTGTAAGTGCCTGCCTGGCAAGCACCAGGTTATGAGTTCAGTCCCTGGCACACACACACACATACATACACACACACACACCACACAGAAAAACCTACATAAGGCAATAACACCACAGATAAATTAAAATTTGTTTTTTTGATACAAGTTCTCAGTATGTAGCCTAGGCTAGTCTCAGAATACCAGTACAGTAAGTTCCCAACTTACAAATGAGTTCTGTTCCAAGAGAATTATTTATAAGTCAGATTTGTTTATAAGCCAACAAAGTAAGTCTTATACAGTACACCCCAGAAAATTTGCAACTGGAATGTTCGTAAGTTGGAACTTACCGTAATCCTCTTGACTCAGCCTTCCAAAAACTACAATTGCAGGGAGGTGCCACCATGCTTGGAACCAAAGAAGAAATTGTTAAAAATGCTCAGTAAGTCACAGGAAAGCAGAAAAAAGAAAATTAAAATTGAAAAAACAATAAAGAACCAATAGAAAACACAATAAAAATAGCAAACTTAAGCCTCAAACATATCATTTACATTAACTATAAAGGGCCAAAAAATAGTAATTAAAAAGCAGAGATTGGTAAACTGGGGAGAAATGTGACACACATACACACACGCACACACATACACACACACACACATACATCTTGCCAAAGAAACTCATCTAAAGTATCTTGCAATGTAGTTGAAAATTAAAGGATACAAAAGAGTATGTCTTATAATAATTAAAAGAAAGATGATCTACATTAATTAGATAAGGTAGGATTTAGAACAAAACAATATTAACACAGACAAAAAAGGACATTATATAATAAGAGAATCATTCTACCAAGAAAATCTTAAATGTATAAACAGAACTGCAAAATATATGAGCAAAAGATACAAAAACTCAAATGAGAAATAAGTATATCCATAATTATAGTAGGACACCTCAGAACCTTTTCTCACAGAAAGCAACAAGGGAGAAAACCAACAAAGATACAGAAAAATTCAACAACACTGTTGACTAGTAGGATTTAATAGACATTTACAGAGCATTCCACCCAACAGGTACAGAACACACATTCTTTTCAAGTGCCCAGAGAATATGTAACAAACCAGACCATATCATTTAAACATCAACACATTTAAAAGAATTGAAATCAGACTTAGTGGTTTTTCTAATCGTAATGGATTTGCATTAGAAATCAATAATAGAATGATAACAAGAAAATCTCCAAACACTTTAAAACTAAACAACATATTTCCAGATAATCATGGGCCAAAGTGGAAGTTCAAGAAAATTTTTTTAAAATGCATTGAACTCAATGAAACTAAAACTACAACATATTAAAATTTGTGGATACAATTAAATCAATTCAATGAAGCAAACTTGTAACACCAAGTTCTTAGAGAAGCCCCAGGGCAACAAGTTTCTACTTCAAAGATCTAAAAAAGGAAGACCAAAATAAACATAAACCAAGGAGGGAGGAAGTAATAAAGATGAGAAATAGTAAAATTGAAAATAGAAAAACAAAATTGAAAATCAATTAAAGTTTTTTGAAAATATCCATAAAAATGATACATCTCTAAGAACACAGAGTATCAATATCAAAAATAAAATCAAAGTTATCACTATAGACCCTGTAGACATTAAAAGGATAATAAAAGGATAATACTATGAATAACACTACATATATAAATTTGACAAATTAGAACAAATTAATTTCTCTAAAAAAGACTATCAAAACTCATGCAATATGAAACAACTTAAATAGCTCTATAACAAGAAAGTTGAGCTGTTCAAATTTAGAACTTTCTAAAAAGAAAACCTCTAATCCAGATAATTTTAACAAATGTTTAAAGAAAAATCAACATCACTTATACACAATTTTTTTCAGAAAACACTATAAAGAGTACTTCCCAATTTATTTATAAATTGTCCAACACCTAAACAGACAAAAACAGGATAAAAATTAAAGAACACTTCAGATCAATATCCTCATAAATACAGGCACAAAATTCCTTCATAAAATATTAGCAAATAGAATTCAGCAATAGATCAAAACAAATGACCAGGTAGCATGTGTGCAAAGGAAGCAAGGCTGGTTCAACATTTGAAAATCGCTCAATATTACCTTCTATATTAACAAACTAACAAAGGAAAATGACATGACCACAGAAACTGATTCAGTTAAAACAAAAAAACAGAGAAAAAGACAGATGAGGAAAGAAGGAAAAAAGAGAAAGGGAGAGTGAGTAAGGAGAGAGAGAGAAGGAGAGAGAGAGAGAGAGAGAAGAGAGGAGAGGAGAGAGAGAGGAGAGAGAGAGAGAGAAGGAGGGAGGGAGAGGGAGATGCATTCACTTAGTATAAAAAACTCTTAGGAAAATAGGAACACAAAGAAAGTTCCTCAGCTTGATGAGTATCTGCAAAAGTCCAAACACAGTTTTTAATCATAAAAGAATGAATATGTTCCCTTAAGATCAGATGATAGATAAATAGGAAGTAGGGAGCTCTTTTTCAAACGGATGGAGGAAAACAAGATGGAGGGAAGGGGTAGGAAGAGGAAGGGAAGGAGACTGAAACAAAGGAACTGAGTCTGGAAAATGATGAAAATAAAGCTTTTGCAACTGGGAAGGGGACCAAGAGTTGGAAAGAGAAGGGAGGGAGGTGAGAGGTAGAAGAAAAAAAAAAAGAATGAAGACTTAATGTACACGTACCAACTTCCCATGATTAGTGTAATCATTATGTACTGCAAACATGTTCTAATAAAAAATCAGGGACAAGGCATGGATTTTCATGTTCACTACTCTTACTCAACATAGTGCTGGGTGTTCTATTGGGAACAATATGGCAAGAAAAGGAAATAAAAAGCATGCAGATAAGAGAAGAATCTATAAAACTGCCTGTGTATAGACAACATGATTATCTATGTAGAAACTACTACTGAATTTACAAAAGAAATCATTTAGCACAGTGAGTTAAAGTCCAGAGACACAAGAATGAACATTCAAAAACCTGCTAAAAGCCTAGCATTAAAAACATGAACCCTAAAATTAAAAATATAGTATCACTTATAATTGCTTTACAATGATGAAATATTTAGATAATCTATGATGCCCTGTACAAATATTTATTTTATGGTAAAAGTTGAAAGTTTATGATGAATGAAGTTAAAAAGATCCAAATAAGTAGAGAAACAGGCCACATTAGTTAATTAGAAGACTCAACACAGTAAAAATGTCAATGAATTTCCCCCAAATTGACATGCATGGTTAAAACAATTCTTATCAAAAATACAGCAAGAGATGGGAGTGGTGGTGCACACCTCTAATCCTAGCACCTGAGAGGCTGAGGCAGGAGGATCACTGTCCATTAGAGGCCAGCTGTGCTACATAGTGAGACTCTGTGTCAAAAAAAAAAAAAAAAGGTATTTGTAGATATAGTCAAGGATATTCTAAAAGTTGAGAAGGAAAAGTGAAGGAACTTGGATAAGTAAAACAATTTTGAAAAAAAAAACCAAGGCAGTTTCAAGATTTATTTGAGAGCTACAGTAATCAGGAATGTCACACTGACAGGTGAGTAGACACAAAGATCAATGGAACCCACAAATAGATTCATCAAAATGTCACACACTGATACTTGACAAAAACACAAAAAGATTCAGTGAAATCAGACACCCTTGAGCATTTACACACACACACACACACACACACACACACACAGCTGAACATACACACAGATACACACACAAAACCTCAATCAAAGTCTCACATCTTAGGTAAAAATTAATTCAAGAGGCCAGGGATATAGCTCAGTGGCACAGTGCCTGCCTGTCAGGCATGAGGTCATGAGTTTGATCCCTGGTACCAATAAAAATAAAATAGAATAGAATAGAATAGAATAGAATAGAATAGAATAGAATAGAATAATTCAAAATGGATCATGAACTAAAACATGCAATGTAAAACTACAAAACTTTGGGGGGAAAGTAGAGAAAAATCCTCTGGGATCTAAGACTAGGCCAAAAGTTCTTAAATTTGGCACCACAGGTACAATCCTTAAATGAAAAAAATTATAAATTAAGCTTCATAAAAATTAAAAAATTTACTCTGCAAAAGATTTTGTTGAGCTGGGGATATAGCTCAGTGCCTGTCTGACAAGTGTGAAGTCATGAGTTCAATTTTTGGTGACCCCCCCAAAAATTTGTTAATATAAAGTAATAAGCTAAAAACTAGGAAAAATATTTCCAACTACAAATCCGACGAAGGAGTAGTATCTAGAATATATAAAGAATCTCAAGAATCTCAACAGTAAAAAAGCAAACAATCTAATTTTTTAAAAAGACAAGATTTTAAGAAATATTTCATCAAAAAGAACTGACAGATGGTAAATAAGCCCATAAAAAGATGTTTCAGCATCATCAGTCACTAGGGAAATGCAAATTAAAACTACAATGAGATATCACTGCACACTTACCAGACTAGCTAAGATAAAAAGTAAAGCAAAGCAAAAACTGGGAACTTGCTCTCTCCTGCACTGCTGCGCAGATACAAAACAACTCTACAAAACTGTCAGTAAAATCAGACATGCAAGTCCTACAGACTCAGCAATTGTACTCTTGGGTATGGATCTCAAAGATGAGGAGAACGTGTAATACAAACCTATTATGCAACATTCTTTTTTTGTTTGTTAGTTTTTCAGTACTGGGGATCAAACTCTCGACCTCATGCTTGCCCCGCAGGCACTTGTGTCACTGAGCTAAATCCCCACCCCTCTTATGTAACATTTTTGAAATTACAAAATTATAAAAAAATGAAGAACGGAGTAGTGGTAAAGAATGATTTGGGGCTGGTGGAAAGTGGCTATGGCTATAAAAGCCCGTGAGGGATTCTTGTGGTGATGACAGTGTTGGTAGCTTGGCTGAATCAATGCCATCATCCTAGTTCTGATACTGTATTCTAGGTGTGCAAATTATTACCACTGGAAGGAGATGGATACAGTGTCAGGGGATCTGTCTGGGAACCTGCATATGAATATACAATTAACTCAAAATAAAAAAATTTTAAGGTAAAAATCCCAGAGTAAATATAAGACCATGAAGAGCTTTAAATACAGGAGTGTAGGGAGTGTGGAACACCACTGCTCTTCCCAAGGTAATGTCATGAGATGTAAGGACAGAGGGCAAGGCACAGAGTTGCCAAGTAAAATGCAGGATGGCCGGTTAAATTTAAGTATCAGTTAACAACAAATAATCTGTTTATGTCCTATGTAATATAAACCTACAACTATCCCTCAGTCTCCTCTGGGGAACTGGCTGCAGAAACCTCATGGATAGCAAAATGCACAGCTGCTGAAGTCCTCTGCATAAAATGGCACACGTATTTACATATAACCTAGAACATCCTCTTATACACTTTAAAGCATTCTAGATGACTTATAATATCTAACACAACACAAATGCCATGTAAATAGTTGTTATACTCTATTGTTTAGGAATAAGAAAGAGAAAAAAAAAACTGTGTACGTTCAGTATGGACGCAAATGATTTTACAAATACAATTCCCAGTTAGTTGACTCCAGAGACAGAACTGATGGATATAGAAATCTGATTGTACTTTTGCTAAACAACTAGCTAGCTGATTAGAAATTTGAATTTAACTAGCCATCCTGTAGTTTCAGTTGCTAAATCTGGAAACCTCGGTGGGATGAGTCTGAAGGTACTGAGTACAGTAGGCCAAAGAAGCAGAGAGGAGATTGGGAGAAGTGAGAGGAAAGACTTCAGGAAAGAGGCCAAGGAGCAGGCAAAGAGCACCTGGGACCTCCAAGCCGGCCCCAGTTGGGCCGCGCATGCTACAGGATAGGGGAGGCCGACACAAGCCTGCGGACCTCGGAGAGCTGGGTTCACAGAGCTCTCAGCCAGGGGAACAACCTGAGAGGCAGTCAGGGCAGAACAGAAAGGTCAAAGAGTAGGTACCTGGGTCTCACAATGCTGGTCCTGGGAGACCAGGAGCATTATGCAATTAAACCACACTGGCCCCTGGGCTTTCACACCATGGTCTGGTCCCAATTTTCAGGATGCCTCTTCCTGCAGGGAAAAGACACGCTGAACAGCATGGACAGTATGCACCCAGCCAAAACCTACAATGCTCATGGACACAGCTCTGCCCTCAGCCCAAAGTCACCTTCCAGAGAAGACCGCTGCTCCCACACATTGCCTTGATGGCCCTCCCTACTTCTTTCGTGCTACCTGTCACTATCTGACATAATCAGGACATCTCCTTTGCTTTCCTGTTGAACATCTTCGCTCCTTGCTCAGCTCTAAGCTCAGGATGACAGAGACGTTTTGTCTGCTGTGACATCCATGCCTGGTGCCCAAACATTACAAGTGCTCAAGAAAGAAAAAGTTGCTGAATGAATGGAAGTTGCTGAACAAATGGAAGTTCCGTTGAACAGGGGCTACTTCCTCTGGGTCTGTCCCACGGGTCCTGCCCTTAGAGGCTCAGCAAGACAGGGAGCCAGTCTTCCTCCTCCAGGAAGCCAACAGCAGCATCCTCTGAGCCAATGAGAGTTGGCCTCCAGGATGCAGGCTTAGCATGGCCACAAAGGGGCTCAGTTTGTTTCTGTTAACTAAGGACTCCATTACCATCATCATTATGTGTATCATTATCTTAATTAGTCTTTGCCACAGGGACTAATAATATTAATACAATATTGGTCTCTGCCATTTATGGAGAACTTCCATGTGCCAGGCAGTGTGCCGGGTCTTTTTCATTTACTTTAACTCATTTAATCCTCCAAACCACCCCAGTGGGTGGGCACAGTGAGCATTCACTCTGCTGTCCCCTCCTGTAGATGCAGATGCCCTCTTTCTTTTCAATAATTCTCTCCTCACTGCCTTTGTTGTGAGTGCTGACACAGAATAGGCAAGCGATGCCAGACTGACCAAACAACCCGCTCCCTGGCTACAATGATTAGTTCATGAGCAGCTTTGGCAACCTCCCCAGGCTAGAGAGCTATGATTTTGACCTTTGCTGCTACTGAGATAGCTCTTCTGGGACTGCTGGCTGTCAGTTTATACCAAAGAAGCAAGCCCACCTGGGAACAAAGGCAACAAAGGAAAAGCAGAGCTGAGGGTGTAAGAGAAAGACTGCTAATGACTTTGTTGGTGCCCCCAGATTCAGCCATGCCTGCAGCCTGCAACCCAATGTATTCTCAGACTTTTCTGTTACCTGAACCAATGGTGGAGTATATTCGTTTATGCTTCAGCCAATGTGAGCTGGATTTCTGACTTGCCATTGAAAGAGTCCTATGCAAAACTACTCTGAAGATGGGGGAATTTTTATAGATGAGGAGCAGAAGCATTCGGGGCTTGCCATGAAGTGACACAGTGATGAGTCAGGGGTCTCTGATTGCAGAGCTAGTGATCTTAACCACTGAGTTTCACTGTAGAGTTCTAAATCCTGTGTGTCTGTTTCTCCTTAATATTCACACCGACAGCAGGCTGAGCAATCTGCTAGTGCTGATAAAGACCTACAAAGGTAAACTCAAACCAATAAAGGAGTCTGTTTAGAACCCACCATCCATAACATCAGGTTTTCACTGCAACTCAGACTCACAACTTGTATGTGTCTTTGGGAAACTACTTCTCTTCTCCCTGATTTAGTCTTCCCAGGTCAGTAGCTGGGAATTGCACCTGACAGGACACTGAAGGATTGATCAGCCAGTGAGAGACCTCTCCCACCCTCAGGAGGCTGCCACTTTTCCCCCACTGGGCCCTGGGAACCCAGAGGTAGGGAGTCCTACCACCAGAGTGCAAAACCCAGTCTAAGACTCTGATGTTTGCTGGTTGCTTGAGGAAATGGCCAATCTCTGGGGTCACCACCGGCAACAGACCCCTGATATCTCCATCACAGCCAGAAACAGACACACGAGGGGAAAGGACACAGACAAAGTCAGTTCAACACCATAGGATGCTCAGGGGGTGTGAGAGCAAGAGGATGGGCTTACAGGTGAGATGTTGTCCAGGCCAGGCCCTGTCCCTCAGGAACTCTTCCATCACTGTGTCTTCCTCACTTCCTCTTTCCTCTTCCCCTTTCTGTTGTCCCTTTCCTTAGCCTGAAAATATGCCCTGGCCTCTACTCCCCAAAATACTAAGGCTTCTTAGGACCCTTGGGTCCCTCAGGTCCAGCTTCTCACCCTCTCTTCCCAGCTAGGATCTTGACAGCCAGGTGGACACCATTGATCCTACCTCCTCCCCTCAACCCAACTTCCTCTCCCCTGCCCCACCTCCCTCCTGGCCCCTCAGGGGCTGTGCTTGTAGCAGTGTCACACACTGCTCACTCTCCCAGCTTCTCGCTGATGCCCTCACTGTGCAGGTGCCCTGGTCCACTTCTCCCACCCAGGCCTCTGCCATGAACTCTCTGTGCCAGATCTATTGAACAGACCCGCACACTCAGACCTCCCTGGTAGTATACGCTAAGGTAACTCAACAAGCTCAGGTTTATGGAGCATGAGGACTCTTAGGGTAAGAGGGTCAAGGGCGCAGGTTCAAGTCTCCATCCTGGAACACACATTGGATAAGACACCTTAACTCCCCACTAGGAAAGGGGGACCACAGCAGAACCTTCCTCCCAAGGTTCCATACAGGAGGTGTGTTAACACAAAGAGACACTGAATGAAGGCCTGGGTGCTTGGGAAGGCTCACCAGACTTTCTTGACCATTAGTAGCATCGTCTCCTTTACCAGCTCCAGCAGTTCTTCTGCCACAATATCATTGTCTACCTGTCACCCAAACCCTGATCACCTGACACCTCTAAGCACTCTTAACTTCTCCACCTCCTATATCCACTCAATTCCCATACCCCACTGCTGATTTTGCCTCCTAAATATTTCTCCAGCTCACATCCAACCCAGCATCTCATCTTCTCTAGCCTACTTTACCTCAAGTCTTTGCTGCCTCTGGACGCATAGTCTGCTCTCTAGCACTCTGAAGCTTCCCGCCATTCCCTGCGCCAAGCAGAGCCCTCTATGAGCTGCTGGGTATACTCCCTTCCTGGTGCTCCCCTGCCCTCCTAACTTCTCAGCTTGCAGGACACTGACTAGGTGCTGCCTATACTGACCTCGAGCATCCACATCTTACACTCAGGTGGCTCCTCACAGAGCCCAGGAGGACTTGGAGCAGTTTACTGAACATGAAGTTACAATTACTAGGGGAAACCCCAACTACAAATAGCAAATACACAAAAGAAACTCAGGAAAATAAAGCTTAAAACTAGTTTGAAATTCAGAGCTGATAGGTTCTCCATAGCCCAAAGTGCTCCTGAAAGGTACCATTAGGAATCAAAGTCAAGAAATTGAGGCTTTTTGGCTGGTTTTCTCACTGATGGGCTGGGTGTGGGTGGGTAAAAGGCTATTCCCTGGTATGGAGATTTGGATACCAGGATGGGGGAGAGGAAGAAAGAGAAGAGGAAGACGAGAGGGAACAGGAAGAAAAAGAGGAAGAGAAGGAAAGTGATGGATGAAAGGCCTCCTTTGTGAAGACTTGTTATTATGACAACAACCCCAGAGCCTGAAACACGACCTCCAGGGGGAGAAAGACATCTGCGCCACACGCTGAGGCTGAGGTTGGACTGCTGCTTGGGTCTAGTATTACCAGAAGCACACACCCCCTTACAGAGCTGACCGACTAACGCAGCACCATGTGCTTGTAGCAGAGGAAGCAGGATGCCATCTATTCTCTTCCATTTATTCTGAGGGTTTGTTCTCTCTGATAAGAGGAGGAGTCACTGGCTTCCACCAGGCCTTCACCTTAGATTGGCAATCCCTTCCTGCAATGTGCTGCAGACTGGGCTTCCTCGGGGACCCAGGGGTCCCAACAGCAGTAAGAAGGTGGCCTGAGCTTGCAGGGTAGCCTGGACATACTTCCAGGGATGTGCTTTTTAAAGATGGGCAAGCAGAATGTCTTCTCTCTCTCTCTCTCTCTCCCCATCGTTCCCTCTCTTTGTCTCACTCTGAATTTCTGTCTCTCTCTCCAGGACACAAGGTACTCCCCCCAAGAGCGGCCTGTGTATCTCCCAGCAGTGAGGGGAAGGGGTAGGAGAGCAGGTTGTGGCCAGCACAGTGAAGGCCTGAGGAGGAGGTAGGAGAGGCCTATCTTCCAGATGACTCTTTTCTGCCTCATTTCTTCACCCCAATGGTAAAACCCAGCCTTTGGGAGGCACCCAGGGACAAGGCCCTGCATGACCAAGAAGAGAGGGCTCCTGAGTGACTAATGCCCCACTGGGACAGCTGCCTCTGCCTGGCCTGCAGCCAGAGTCCACAGCCACTTTCCAAGGACACTGAGGGCAAATGCTCCCAACGTGATTCCCTGAGGATGTCCCTTCCCAGCCTGTTCTCCTCAGGGCTCCCCAGAGGCCGATGAGGCCCTGAATAAGGACATACAGAGACCCAGGGGCTGAGTCACTCTCTTGGGGGCAAACCTGGGTCATAGCAAATTTCTTCTCTCAAGGACAAGTTCTAAGAACCCTAATGCAGCCACCACTACCCCCAAGCACTCAAAGGACAGATGTCTCCTGCCAGCCAAGGAGCAGCCAGTCCACCCAATCAGGGTCTCCAGTGCAAGCTCTGCTTCCGGGAGTGGGGTCTGAAGCACCCTGGAGGGCAATGTGTATGCCTTACGCACAATGCACAAGTGTAGAGAAGAGAGGCACCCCTCCCCTCCCCAGCCATGGTGAGGCAAAATGTCTCTGTGCAGTCCCCCACAAGCTTTCCTGGGCTCTCTTGAGACAGGAGCCTTCTGCAAAGCAAAGAGGGGAACCCCCCTCCCAGAATAGGGGCGGAGAGGCAGGGGGCTGCGTCTGGGCAGAGGGAGTCATCTTGTCAGGAGAACCACAGAACAGAGCTGTGCACTGCTCCAAGTTTTTGAAGTGCCTGTGGCAGGGGAGGGAGTGTCTAAAGCCATTTCAAAAGCTGGGGCAGGCCCAGCGAAGGGGCCTCATTCCCTGTGAGGAGGGGGGATTTCAAAGGCAACCCTGCTGCTGAAAAGGTTTCCAAAGACCCTTGTCTTTCCATCAGATCCAAAATGCTCCCTCCCTGGCAGCAGCTGGGAGTGGGGTGCTGGGAGAATGTATGAGTCATCCTAATTCTCAGGGTATCCAGGCTGCAAGCCCACACAGAGGCCCCCCCCCCCCGCTATAAAAAGGCCGGCTTCGTAGGCCCGGGGGAGGTCTCCAGCAGTCTGGGTCCCAGGGGAGCCCTGTCTCAGACCCCTAAAAGCCCCAAGTTTATGAGAAGGCAGCTGAGCTGAACAGTGCCCTTGGTGCCGCTAAGGGAAACTGTTACCCAGGCCAGCTCCAGAGCTCAGGTCATTTAGAAAGAGCTGTCCACAGGGACGCTGGCCCCAGGAGAGTCACCACGGTTGCAGAGTCAGCCGGAGCTAGGCCTCCTGCATTGGTCTCTCTTCCCCACACCTCTCCCACCCTTCCACCAGCAGCCTCCCAAGGCCCAGCACACAGCGCCAGCCAAGTATGATTCTGTCCACTCCCTTTTCCCTCCTGCCCTGCCCTTTCCACACCTCTGGATGGAACCAGGCAGGTCTCTGTCCTCTCTCCATCTTGTCGCCCTCAGCACTGCAGCCAGGTTAATCCTCAGTCTTGGCCACGCTCTGCTCCAAACCTGTCAATGGCTCCCCAGCATTTCAATTCAAGGCTGTGTGCTCAGGAGCCCCAGGGACCAGGCAGGGGACAGAAATAAGTCAAGAAGGCTCCAGAGGTGCTGTGGCTCCTGGGCATCTGTGCCCTGCCCACGAGGATTGGAAGCTGTGCATGTGGGAATATGGGGCTGCCACCTCTTCTGAATTTCCAAGAGAAGCCAAAATAAATAAACAAATCAGCCAAGGGGCCCTAAAGATGAATCCCGGCCTACAGGGTGACATCCAAATCCAAACTCCTGCACTTGGCCTTCTATGGCCTGGCCCCAAACTACCCCATCCCTCACTACCCACAGTGCTACCTTGCACAGGTAGGGCCTACAGCTCTGAAACTCATCAGCTTGCTCCTACCAGATCACAGTCTTGTACAACACACAGTTCAAACACTGTCCTCCTGGGCTACATCCTCACTTTGTCTGAGAAAGAAAGCCCTGCCACAGAGAAAACTCCTCTTCAATCTTCAATACCCAGACCTGCGAACAGACATACTTGGATGCAGAGGTCTCTGCTCTGGATGCCCACCCCCACCCCCCGTGGACAGGGAACCCCCAAACCCCTGATGGGTGATACAAACAATAGTAAGGGCCGCCTGTCAATATCCCCGGCCTCCAGCACGTGTTGCCTATAAGATTTGAGGAAGTCATGTGACCTCTGCAATCTCAGGTCGCTCGTCTGTGAGATGGGGATCAGCACCCACATAAGGTGCTCGGCACATAGTAGGGTGGAGTAAGTACCTCCCTCGTGGCCCGGAGTGTGCTCTGCGGTGTCTTCTACAGGATGCTGTGAGGCCTCTGAGGGCAGGAACCGCTTTACCCTCTGTTACCCACAGGGGCCATCTGACACGCAGTCTGTGCTGCCTTTATGTTCTCACTAGAGCAGGTCACGAGGTGAGGGAGAGTAAGCAGGCAGAGAGCATGCGCAGGCTCTGGTTCTTAAGCATCAAAGGCCGGCACAGTGAAGCAAAACCTCCAGCTCCAAGGCCAGCCACTGCTGGCTGCAGGCCCTGCGGCCTCCAACTCCCACAGGCTGGGCCAGGAAGCAGGTAGGCCACAGAGCTGAAAGGTGGCCTGGGTGAGGACCCTTATCTGGCCACCATCAGACGTCTTCCACCCAAGCTCAGCTTCACACAAAGGCCCAAATGCCCATCACACGCCCTCCCTTCGTGCCCCCGCAAGTCCAGTTCTGAGCAGCCCCTCGCCTTCCACCTGAGGACACAGCTTCCAGGCTGTGCACAAAGGCGAGGTGGAGGAGAGAAAGGAGGGGAACACCTTTGAAATCACTGCGGTCCAATTAGCCAGCCTCTCGCCCTTCATGCTTACAAACAGTGGCATGCATCACCACCTGCTACAAAAGCAAACATTCTTAGATATCTTCATCTTCACCTCCCTGACACTCCCGTGAAAGGGCTCTCAGCAGCCGGTGACTGACAGGGTAGCATTTCTTCTTATACTTCAGCAGGAGGCTTGCAGACAGAAGAAATTAAAAAGCCACCAATCTCCTTGTCAGGCCAAGCTCCCGGGGCCCACCTGCCCTTCCTGGGCTCTTTCTTCCCCTCACCTCTGGGTGAGCCCCACCACACACACACCTGGGCCCAGTGCCTTTAGGTGACCAGCTCCAAGTCGCTAGAGAGAGAGGCTTCCAGATCAGCTGAAGCCCAGGTGCTGAGCTCCAGAACCCTGTGAGCAGGGCAGCACCAGCACTGGGTGGACCAGGGGACCAGTACTCATTCTGTAAGCACCTTCATTAAAGAAGTGCCTTTTCAACAGCTCCTTTATGTAAAATGCCAGTGACAACAAAGATGTAAATCCCCTGAAATTTTCACACTGTGGTTAGAGTGGAAGTGTATACATCTACTTCAAGCATTGATTTGTTAGTGTCTACTAAAGGCAATCATCAAGATCCGCACCATGTTGGAACTTAGGGTGCTAAGCAAACCAGCAACCAGCCTGCTGCCTACCAGGGTGTGGGCTTGGAATCAAGCATACCATGCCCCCCCCCCCAGTTAGCAAGTGGGATCCAGGGATCTTGGCATCTCTTGGGGGCTTGACAGTATGTAATGCAGCGAGTGGGGGGAATTTCCTTCGAGAATTTCCTTCGACTATCTCTTTGAAGGCAGATATTTTTATCACCGTTTTGCTTTGTCCTGATTAATGGTGTTGCTCTATTCAATATTCTGTTTTGATAAGTTCTATAATATTCTGTATTTCTTTTGACTTTGCTATACCTGATTGAAAGAACAACTATTCTGAAGATAATGAGATATACAGTGGTGTCTATTACTGTTGCCCCGGTGACCTGCTGTGATGTTCTGTACCAATTTCACTACACTGTCTCAATTGGCTTTATTCTATCCTGTTTTGTTGTATATTACTACCTCCAAGTTAATAAAAAATTAAATAAAAAAAACAATAGAACATGAGAAAACAAGGTAACAAAATACCTCCAAAAACTCCCAACTCCACCAAAGGGGATCCATGTGACATGGATGAGGAGAAACTCAAAAACAAAACAACAGAATTATATAAGGTGATTAAAAAGGAGATAACAACAACAAAACAGATCAATAAGATACTGAGCAAGCAGAAACATGATATAACTAAACAGATAATGGACTTAAAAAGCCAAAGGAGGGAAAGAAAATGCTCTAAAGGATATAACTGCACGTATGTTTAAGTGTGTAGGATTGATAACTGTATTACTAAGTTTTTTGGATTGTTGAACAGAACTGTTTGCAGCCTCACTGTTTGAATGTCCACTTTGTATGCCTTAATTTTGTAACATGAACAACTATTTCTAAGAAGACAATATGTAATTTATCAACTAGTGATTTCTTACTGGTTTTTTTGAAATTGTGTATTATTTCTACCCTTTTTTCTGTTTTGATTTTTTTCTCTTTAAATAAAATTTAAAAATAAATAAATAAAGGCAACCATCACATGGCCTGTGACCCAGCAATTCTACTTCTATGTCTATATTCCCATTAGATATGTGTGATGCACATATAAATAACATGTCATATAAAGATGTGTAATATCTATCTGTTCCTGCATTCCCACAAAAATCACATACAGGTGTTCCCCAGCAGATGTGTACGAGTATGTTCATGGCATCACACCATTTCAAACACTCCAAAGTGAGCCCATGTAGTAAGACAGACACATGGTAGCATGTTCAAATGACAGAACAGTGCATACCAAGAGGGAGTGAGTGCCAACTAGAGGCAATCATGGGAAAAGCAGAAGACGCCAGACACCACTGGGTAGAAATACACTGCGATTCCATTTACACAGAGCACAAGTCAGGCAAAGCTGACCCATGCTATCAGACCTCAGGATGGTGATGACCTTTGGTGACAGGGAGTAGGTAGGTCCTAAGAAGGCTGAGAGAGTCACTTGACAATGCTGGGAACAACTTGCTTTCCTTTCCTGGGTGTTTGCTACACAGGTGTGTTCAGATGGGAACAACTCATGGAGCTATAAAACGTTTCTGGAAAGCATGCAACAAAGGATTTGTTAAACAACACTCTGACAGCACGGCAGCTGCTAAGACTACAAGAAAAATATGCTACAAGAAGGAAAGTGAGGATGAGCATGGGTCAGGACCCTCCAAGAGTGACTGACAGCTTATAGCTCACAACTTGCCTAGAGCCTCAGAAAAGGTGACCAGTCATCCAAGAAAGATCCAGGGTACCAGGGCTCCAGAATCTCTAGGGCTCTGACTTCCAAATACCATCACCCCATCCACTGCCCTTCAAACTCCATGCCAGTCTACACTCAGAACATGCAGATGCACCTCACTTCCAACCTGGGCATACCTAGCTGCCAAGGGAACCACAGCCATCCGGCCAAGGTCAGGGAGACTGCACAGCTTCCCCAGAAGCCTCCAGCCACGTGTGTGAACTCGGTGGCTGTTAGAAAGCTCCCCTTCTATAAAGACTGCATTTTCCAAAGTCCAAATCCACAAGAAGAGGAAGAGGAAAAGGATGGGAATAACTTGGTAAGCATTCTGTTTTGACAGTGTGCCTGAGGAATTCACCATGTTGAATGGGGAAATGTGCGCAGTTAAATCTATTCAATGTCATGACATACAAAATTGAAGCATAATTGCCCCTGAGTGCTTGACAACTGGAAAGCACTTCATTTCAGAAATGGAGGGAAATTTATGCTGGGAAATGGAAGAGATTGTCAAAAGTTTGATTGTAATGTGAGTGGAGCCACAAGAAGAAGGCTTGGATAAAGAAAGTGCTCCCGCTCTGACATTTTTACTCCCGTTTGAAATGTCTCAGAAACAGCAGCAGTGACTCTGTCCTTTGCCCTAAAAGCCAGTAATGATGTCTGGAGCCACAAATTCCAAACCCTGATGAGTGGCCCCGCAGGGCTGAGAGGAGGTGCTCTCTTACCAATCATGTGGTTGGCAACGTGGATTTGGATCTCTCTCTCATTCTCGAAGGTCATCTGGCACTTGATGCACTGGTATGTCTTTTTCTGTTTAGAATCCAAAAACAAAGGAATTAGAGAGTCAGCAGGTAAGCAAAAACAGCTTGGCTCAAGACTTCCCAAAACAACTATGGTCCCTGTCAACCACTCTCTTCCCACCTCTGATTCAAGCTCTACTGGCCTAGGGAAGGGGCTACACTCAAGGGAGATGCACCTCTGCTAGGCAGATCAGGGAGACTGCTTCCACTTAGGGACTGAGGAAGGCTGCCATACCTAGGTGAGTAAACCCATCTACTCGTTCATCCACCCCCACACACACCCATCCTTCCACCCATTCATCTACTTGCCATGTACTCATCCATCCATCTATTCATCCGTCAGTCTCCACACATCTACTTAACTATCCTCTTCCTACCTATTTGTCCACCAGTGTACCCAGTCATCCTTCTATTTATCCAACAACCTTCTCATCTATTTGTTCACACTAAAAACCTGGCAGCTGGGCATGGGACACTGCTCCGGACAATTCTGGTATTCAAAGGTGGCTGAGGAGTTCCACACCTGCCCCAGGTGTACATGGCTACATGTAATCTACCACTGTTTCCATACCTATGGGCCATCAACAGCTTCCTTTGGAGATGGCAGCCAAAGACTGGAGCTTCCTCACGTCCTGCCAAGTCATAAAGAGGCGACTTCCTCTTACAACTAAGCCTGGGTAGTTATGAAATTTGCCCCCACCCAGGACACAGGTGATGTTGCCTATCTGGGGACAAAATGGTGGCCATGGGTTTTGTTTGTTTGTTTGTTTGTTTGTTTTGAAATGAGAAAGGCGATATTAGAACTCAAAATATCTATGGGTTTTGAAGGGCATGCAGGCTCCTGGGATGATGGGGCCTTTCTTACCTCTGGAAAAGGGAATAGGACTTTGGGTTTCTTAGCCAAGAACTCAAGCCCACTCTAAATAATGCAGGAAGAGCCACCCAAGAGTTCAGTTGCTACAGTTACCACCTGGGCACCCATGTACCTGCAGCTGGTCCAGAATCCTGCAGGTCTTTGCAGGAACACCCTTCCCATCCTTGAGGACTCAGTTCTGACGTTATCTCTTCTGAAGCCTTCTCGTCACACCTCAGAATGAGTTCAGGGCCAACTCAGACCTCTAAGTTTCAGTTAAAAGCACCAGGGCGATCAGTACCCTGCTGTGTTGTGGTTGACTGACTTGTCTACTCTCCTACTGCACCTCCAACACCCAGAGAGCTGGGAATGTGTTTGTTCACCTTTGGGTTCCCATGGTGAACACAAACCAATGCTTACAAAGGATTTACTAAATGCATGAGCAAAGTTGCAGAACAATATATTATGCTAACCATTCTATTAGAGCAGAAGGGGAAAAGAGACCAAAGGTGACTTGAATATTTGAATGGCCACCACCTTGGCATAGGGTCTGACCAGGTCAGATATCTAATAATTTTTTTAACTTTTATTATGATTGTTATTGGTGTTAAAAAAAAATCCTTATGGAATGAATGAATGACTGGAAAAGCTGGTGGGTTTTCAGACTCTAGGGCAGGGTCCCTTCTAAAGCTCTAGGATCCCCTCTCACAGTGTCCTGTGCCCCAGTGTTTCAGAGCTGGGAGTTCCACATGTCTGTCCATACTGCAGGACAGGCACTGGTCCTAAAAGCAGGCTCTCAGCATGAGAAGCCTTGGGATGGAACAGAGTGAGTCTGAGAGGGTAGAACAAGACAAGGCTGAGGAGTCCAGTCTCCAGACTGAGAAGAGATTGAGATCTGGGGGGACATAGCTCTAAAGCCCCTACCAGGGCTCAGCTCCATGCAAATGAAGAGGGAGCAACTGTGATTTTTCTAATACCCATATCATGTTCTTTACAAGGATCTCATCCACTTTGCCTGGCAGTATCAGGGCGCTGGATGCTTGGATGAATAAACAAATGTCAGAATGAAGCCCACTGAAGGGAGCTCCATCCCCAGGGAGCCCAGGAGAGGCTGCAAGTGGGTGCCCAAGCCTGCATGTAGGCTGGAAGAAGGCAATGGTGTCAGTTCACAACCAAGGCTGGAGTGACCATCTGCTTGGGGAGAAGTTCCTGAGGACCACAGTCATGGTTATTCCAGACAGGTGTGGAGGAGTCTGTGATCAAGTCATTCTATTGTTCCCCTAGAGGCAAGTGAATAAAATGGGCTCACTGTGCTTACAGAAGAAATCATGAGGGGCTTGGCAAGAAGAGAGGCATCCCCCAATCATCCGTCTACCAGGTAGCCACCTTTTTGGTGGCTGGAAGAGCACTGCAAGATACCAAGGCCTTTTTGGTAAGGAAATGGGCCCCAGAGGATTGCCAAGAAATGGGCCAAAGGAAGCACTGAGCATGAGCATGAGAACACACATGCAAGGACATACACACAACTGTGCAGGTACACATATGTGCATTCCTGTGCTCACTCCCACTTCAAAATTAATGCACATGCCCTTCACAGCTCCACACACAGCCTACTCCCTGCAACACAGATCATATGTGTAACATGATTCATGTGTAACATGCCTAGAGGTAGAGATGTCCTCATGGATCCAGGAGTTCATACATCTAAGTTTGTCCCCAGAGTCGCACACATCTTCCTCTCTTTCAGAGGAACCTGGATACTCACACCCACGACTCCCAAACATACTCACAGAGGTACAAGCAGCTTTTGATACAAGTGCATGCACAGACCCTCCCGATACACACAGATTCACAAATGCACATCAGTGCATGGTCTGTAGGCACACACTCACACATACACACACACTCACACATACACACTGGCTCACAGGCACTGACCCTTGCAAACTTGGCTGCTAATCTTGGGTCATTCCAGCATCTGCTCTGTCTGTCTCCCCTTCTATGTGTCCCACTGAGCCCTTCACCCTCTCCAGTGACAGCCTCCTCTAGACAGGTAGAACTTGGCACTCAAAGTGCCTCCTTTACCATAAGCCTCTTCCCTAAGCACAGATCAGGAGCCAAGCTGAGGTCCAGGGCCTGGGGTCAGGGACTGCCTCCCCAACTCATCCCCGAGCAGCCTCAGAACAGATGGAACACTTCTCTGAGACTGGGAAGACAGGAGCAGGAGGGCAGGGAAAAGCAGCCACTCTTGGAAAATAGGAAGGGAGCAGAGGGGCAGCCAGAGATGCTGAGTGTCCATCACCATGAACACAGGTCACATGTACTCAGCACTCACAGAGCTCTCACCCTCCCTCTGCACGTTCCACATCAAGGATGGAGAAAGTGGAATTCTGAGAGACCATGTCCCTTGGTCTAAGTCCTGCACCAGCCACTAGAGGAAACGAGATTCGACGGCAGTCTGGCTCCCCCTGGACCCTGCCATCTCAGCTGACATTCTCAGTTCTCAGCTGAGACATCCTCGGGCAGTCCTGGTCTAGGTGACAAAAAGCTGGTGCAACCTGGACACAAGCTAACCCCCCATCCTGGAGATGTATTAACTTGGCTATAAAACAGGATATGAGAGCATCTGGGCCCCTCCATCTAGCACAAAAGGCACCCTGAGGACCTGCTGAGCTGCTGCAGGGCCAGGGTCTGCTCACACAGACCCCTAGGTGGGATGATGTTGTTATTACTCATAAACAGGAGGAGGGAGAAACCTCAATGCTTCACGCTCCAGCCGACAGCAGCCTCTGCCCCACGGGAACCCAGTCCTCTGAGAGCTGGTTGCTATGGATACACTCCCGAGGGTCCCAAGCCACCAGCCCCCAAGCCCCACAAAGCCCCCAGGGTCTGCTCTGACATGAGTGAGTCCTAGGGGAGGGAAGGCGTGGGCTAGCACACAGCTGGGTCCATGCCCCAGGCGTGCCCAGGCAGGGGGCAAGGCCCCAGAGGCCACACCGTGGCTGGGAGCAACCTATACTTTGTCTAGCTCCTCTCTGAAAACGGCCTATCTCCCTAGGCCTCCAGGCAGGCAGAGATGGGGTTTTCAGCTGGGGGGTTGTCTCACAAGGCAGAGGGCAGGAAGAGGAAGCCTGGAGGCCCCAGGAACCATTCTGCATTGCCATGCACAGCTGTGCATCCCAGGCACCATGGCTTCACTATTCTGAGCCCGGATTTTATCTTCGCCAAAACAGAAGCCACAGCAAGCCTCCCAGGTGTTGCTATGGAGATGATCTACGAGCTGATGCCCAGGAGAGCACCTCTCACACAGTAGGGACTTTTACAAAGTGTGCTTGGTGCTGTATCCAGGGAAGGCCAAGGAAGAGGAGGCACACACAGCTTCAGGCCTGGAGAGGCCAGAAGCAGCCCTAGGTCATCAAGGACATAAGCTCAGTGGTGAGCAGGGCTGAAGAGGGAAGATGATCCAGGCCGGCGTACACCCAAGAGAAGCAAGCAAAAGTCAAGCCCAGCCACAATATTCCACAGCCTCAGCATAGGCATGAGCGCCCGGCCTCCACCCTTCCAACCTGTCCCCTGCTGTAGCCAGTGCTGCTGAAGAGCATAGGCAGTGGCACCAGAGTCACCCTGCCTGGGTACAGCTCCCCAGTCTGCCCCTTGACTGTTGATGGCAGCTGGGACTCAACGTGAACGGCCTCACTGCCCTGTGCCTCCTTGGTGTCAGTGCTTATAAAAATGAATATTGAAAGGGGTAAATAGAGTAAGGAGATACAAAGCTCTTGGCACATTCTTACCTCTCCATGAGTGTAGACTGGTCTCACATGAGAAGTGAGAAAACTTACATGTGGTGTTTCCTACATACCCACCTTTTCCTCCCTTCATTTCATCCTTAAGCAAAATGTGGAGAAGGTCAATATGGGAAATAGCGGTGACATTTCACAAGCATCCAAGAATAGGTACTGGCCAATCAGGGCAGGTGCTAGTTCAACTCACACTGGCCTCTAGTGCTGCCCAGGGGACATCAGCTCTGGAGGGAGATAGTATCTATTTCTACTTTACTACTATTACCATCACTACTCTTACTAGTACTATCAGCATTAATTACCATCACTACTACTGTCTGGTTTTATAGGGAAGGACAGAGGCCCAGAGAGGACAAATCACAGCTGGTTACTGGGAGAGGGAGATTTAAATCCAGGCCATCTGGCATTAGGGCCCAAACACTCCCCGAGACTACACACAATGCCCTGGTCAGCCAGCAAGCTGCGGCTGTCAGAACTGGGCAGAAGTAGTCAGTGCCCATGCTCAGCATTTCCAGAGAGGCCTCTAAGGGGAGGCCTCAGGCCCAGCCAGATACACAGCTCTACCCCCATCCAGGTGTTTCTCCCCAGCCAGGGGTCCACAGCAGGTTCCTCTGGCTCACTGGGCCTCTCTGGATCTACCTGCAATGCTGGGACGCCTCTGTGGTCCTTCCACTGTAGGACTCTCCATTTACTGTTTTCCCTTCTCTTCCCCTTTCCCTTGCTCACTTGAAGTTGAGTCTCAGGTCCTAGTTCCAATCCCAAAGCCAAACACCCTGAGTAAACATCCGTGAGTTCCAACAGGCCCCTCTAATAGGTGGCTCTTCCCCAAATCCTGCCACCTGCCAGTGGCGCCAGCAGCAGTCCCCCAGGGAAAGGGACTCCTGAGACCCATTTGGCACCTCCTTGGAACAGTATGGCCTCAATGGGAATCCATGAGCCCATGTCGGCTAACATTCAGAGGTCACTCAGGATCTCCAGGTCCACCATCAGATGCCCTTGACTCTTGTACCAGAGGCCCAGTAGCCCCACCAATAGCTTCCTTGGCCTCACTGAAACCCATGCTGATAGACCTGTGGGCCCTGCTTTTCTGTAAACTCCTACGGTGGGGTTTATTCCTGATTCTCCTTGGCTCGCAGGCACCTCCAAACATAATTAAGTGCTCCCGAAAAGTGATGAATGAATCTATAAATCACCAAGGATAACAGTGATTACAACTATACCTCAGGGCCACAAGGACATCAGTGATAAAGATGCTATCAGCTGGTAACTAAGGCAAGCACCACTGAGCCCCACCAGAGGGACCAGTTGCAAGCCTTGAGGGTGCATATTATCTCTATGGCTTGTCAAAACAATCCTGGATTGGACCTGGGATATAGCTTAGTGGTACAAGAGCCGGCCTGGCAAGCACAAGGTCATGAGTTCGAACCCTGATACCAAAAATAAATAAATAAATAAATAAATAAATAAATGGAAAAAAGGAAAAAAAAAATCCTGGCTAAAACACCCAAAGGAGTTAAGTGACTTGTCCAAGGAGGTCCAGTAGGCAAATAAGTCAGTGCACCCAGACCAAAGTTGCCAGCTATTGCTGATGGAGTGCTCATTGTGTCAGCCAATGTGCTGGGCACTTTACCTGCATGTCATTGGCCCCTCACAATAATTCTAGGAAGTCAAGATGATTACCACTCCCATTGCACAGATGGATACTTGACAAATAAGGCCAAGACAGATAAATACAGTAATCAGTACATGTCACGGGCTGGAAAAAAAATGGTGACACCAGGTTCGACCTGGAAGAGTGAACTGCAGGTGGTTATGCTTAGCCCCGTGGCCCCTCTAAGCAACCAAAGGGAACCACTAGGAACATGGCAGTGGATCCCCAAGAAGTAGACAGCAGGATTAGGCGGGTTGCACTTACCCGCGGCACTGGCGACGTCTGGGAGCCTTTCCGGGGCCCACTGGTCTCTGGTGTGAGGTCGCGGTGGTCCACCTGCATGTGGCTCTCCAGGTCCTCGGGGCTCTCGAACTTGACACTGCACTCGGGGCAGCGGAGGCCAGCACAGGGCCGGTCGGAAGGCTCGGGTGGGGCCAGACCCCCTACCTGTCCGTTGGCACTGCGGGCCATGCAGCCAGCGCACAGGCCATAGGGGAGCCCGTTGACGTCGAGCTTCACCAGGTCCTGCTTGCTCCGGAACTCCTTGAGGCACAAGGCGCACTTATAGAGCTTCTGCAGCCCCTGGCCATTGGGGGAGGATGCAGCTGAGCTGCCCGCCAGCTTCTGCATGTGGAAGGTGCCATGGATCTTGAGCTCGAGTGTAGAGGTGACTGTCTGCATGCAAACCACACAGCGGAAGCCTGTGAGTGAGTTGCGTAGATCAGGGTGCATCTGGCAGTGCTCAATGAACTCCTCCTCACTCTGCAGGGGCATCTTGCAGATGCGACAGGTGCCCGTGTCCAGGCTCTTGCTGTGGGTCACCTTGTGCTCAGTGAGCGTCAGCAGGGAAGGGAAACGCTCACCACAGATAGGACACATGTAGTGCTTGGCAGGACCCCGGTGCGTCTGCAGGTGTTCCCGCAGCCCGTTCTCTGAGAAGAAAGTCCGTGAGCAAACGTTGCACTTGTGGCTGCCCTTGATAAACTCGGCCTTCTTGCGTGAGCCATCGTCCTCCCCCGGCCTGATATTGTGGTCCCGCAGCCGGTGGTTCTGCAGCAACACCTCCATAGTGTAGGCCGCCCCACAGATGTCACAGCCATACATGGGCTCCGATGCATCCACATCATCCTCGCTCGCCTCGTGGCTGTTGGGTGCCTCAGGGTTCTTTAGCAGCATGCCCTGCAGGTCGGCAGGCTCAGCCTTCTTGGTGGCTGCAGGGGGCACCCCGTTGGCTGTGCCATTCTCAGTGGCAGCATCAAACACGCAGTGCTTCTCTCGCAGGTGCTTTTCCAGCAAGATGATGGCGTGGAAGGCCTTACTGCAGAACTTGCAGTTGTACTTCTTGCTGTGCGTGGTAATGTGGCACTGCAGCTCCACCTCAGTGCTGAAGGTCTCCCCACAGAAGATGCACTTGTGTGCCTTGGCTGGGTTGCCCAGGTGGCTGTGCTTGACGTGCACCTGCAGGTCGGCCTCTTTGCGGAAGTCCCAGTTGCAGGCCGTGCAGCGGTACATCTTCTTTTCATTGCTGTGCTTCACTGCCAAGTGCACCTGGATGGACACCTTGGAGTCGAAGACCTCCTGACACAGAGTGCAGTGGTATAGCACAAAGGTATGCATGTCCAGCAGGTGCTTCTGCAGGTCGTCCACTGAGGAAAACTGCTTGTCGCAGCTCTCACACACATAGTGGGTCGACGTGGTCATGTAATGCACTGTCAGGTGCTGCAGGAGGGACTCCTGGGAGTCAAAGTCCTCTTTGCACTGTGGGCATGCCTGCTTCCGCAGCAGCAGCTCCAGGTGCAGCTTCAGGTGAGTCTGGAAGCTCTCAAAGTTGGAGAACTTGAGGTCGCATTGATTACAGGGATACTCGCCATTGGAGATGGAGTTGGCACTTCCTGAGAGCCGCTGTCGCTTGGGGGAAGACACCTCAACATCAGAGGAAACTGGGCTCTGCTCAGCCTTAGACTTCTTGCTGTGTGCCAGAGGGATGTTCTTGTGGTTCTCCTTGATGTGTTTGGTGAGCTTCAAGATGGAGCCAAAGATGGGTGAGTTGGTACAGTAGGGGCAGGAATAGACTTCCATGAAAGACTGTGTGGGCTGCACGACTGGAGACTCCAGCTTGGCACTGCTGACACTGCAGTGGGCCTGCTGGATATGCTCGGTGAGGGAGGACTCGGTCAGGAAGCCCATGGAGCACTGGTTGCAGAAGAAAGCATTGTTGCCATCGGGTGGGTTGGCATTGGGTCCACAGTGGGAGACGCGGATGTGCTCCTGCAAGCTGTTGATGTCAGCAAACATCTCAGGGCAGTAGTTGCAGTGGAAGGCAGAAATGTTGCCAAACTGCATCACGGGGTAGGCGTGGCTCTTGTGCAGCTTTCGGACATGCTCATTGAGGTTATAAAGGGTAGGCATGGAGTCCAGGCAGATTTGACATGTGTGGCTCTGCTGGGGCTTGTCTGCATGGATGGTCTTCAGGTGGATCTCCAGCACGGCCAGGCTGGTAAAGTCCCTCTTAGAACAATAAGGGCAGCTGTAGACCACCTTGGACCAGCCCTGCCCATCATCCCGTAGCTTCTTCTGCCCTCGAAGCGGCTTCAAGGTGGAGTCTGGGGTTGAGCCACGCTCTACAGAGGCGCTGGAGTCGGGCGTGGCACTGCTCATGGAAGCCACACTGCCCAGCACAGGGTCAGGGCTGACACTGTGGTTGCTGGAGTCAGGCTGCCGGTGGCTGTCCAGATGGCAGTAGACACCCTCCACCGAGGAGAACTGCTCGGGGCACATGGGGCACTTGTGTTTCTGGTTGGCGTGGGCTTGGTGGATGTGGGCCAGCAGCGTGTTCTCATCGACGAAGACCTCAGGGCAGTGGAGGCACTGCAGGTCAGCCTTCTCGGAGAGCTGGGGGTGGCGGGTGAGCACGTGCTTCTCCAGCTCCTCGGTCTGGCTGAAGGTGTCCTCGCAGTAGTCACACATGAAGTCGTCTTTCTTGGCTTCCTTCTCCGACTTGGCCAGATGCTCCTTGTTCTTCTTGTGGGCCTGCATGTGGCTCTGCAGCGAGCTGGTGGAGGAGAAGCCGCGCTTGCACACGGTGCACTTGAACGGCTTGCTGGAGCTGTGGGTCTTCAGATGGATCTTGAGGTGGTCGCTGCGGGAGAAAGCCGCCTCACACTCGTGACAGTGGTACTTCTTGTCGCCTGTGTGCAGTTTGATGTGCCGGTCTCGGCTCCTCTTGTGCTTGAAGAGGCGGCTGCAGTAGGTGCACTTGAACGGCAGCTTGTCACTGTGGATCTGCTCGTGCCTCTTCAAGTAGCTCAGGCGGATGAAGGACTTATCGCAGAACTGGCAAGGGTACGGCAGGCCTGTGCCCCCTTCCTCCTCACCGAGGCCGAGGTCACAACCATCTCCGATCATCTGCGTGGGTGACGCAACATCCTTGCTGGAGGGAGATGAGGCCACCCAGGAGAGCTGTGGGTCGTCATCACCATCTGCAGGGGAAGGCAGAGAAGAGATTAGAGGCAATTCCCAGGGCCTCCGGGAAACAAGGACAGAGCCAGCTTCTCGACAGCTCTCGGGCTGAGGCTGTGCAGCTGGCCAACTGCTGCAGGGGGAGAAGGGGGAGCCAGGGGGCCGGAAGCAAGTGGACAGGCAGGCCTCCCATCTGCAGAGGACACGGCAGAGGGGCGGCAGGATACGGAAAGGAAATGTCTTTTTCCTCAGCAACACCTGCCTGGGCCTGGCTGGACATAGTACCCCCCACCGGAGGTGACTTCCCTGATGGGAGGAGGAGGGGCAGCCTGGACAGAATCACCGGAAGTGACCTCACAGGCCACCAGCCCCATGGGCCAAGAGAAGGGCATGTCCCATCACCTGATGGATACCTGGGCATCAACTCACCTCCAACCCTCACCCTGCAGAGAAATCCCACTGGTCCTCAGGGGTCATGGGCACAATTTGCCAAGACAAAAAAAAAGCCCTTATCTCATCAGCTATACCACATTCTTTGTGGAAGAGGGGACTGTAACAGACCAGACACAAGAGGTGTGAACCAGTCTCCAGCTCAGGCTGGAACCCAGACAAGGGCCCACGGGTTTCCCAGCCGAGAGCAGCCTGTGGGGGATTAATTTCTTTGTTTCTGCTCCACCCCTGGATTCGCCCCAAGTCCATCCAGGACCCCAGGGAGATGGTGGCAGTGATTAGAGGATGGGTCATGGGTCACAGAGCTCAGAGTGGGCAGGCTCTCCACCCTACCCCAGGGACTCTCCTTGCCACGACTCTCATGTTCCCCAGGGACTAGGGGATTTCATTGGCCATCCAGCTTGTCCAACCTCCCCTGCCTCGGAGGGAAACTAAACAAACCTAAGGGCTGCCGTTTCTGGGAAAACAAAAGCACAAAGGACAAATAAAGCCAGCGAAGTTCCTGAGCCTCGGCAGGGGTTGGACAGAGCCAGCCTGGGCGGGAGACAGTTCCGAGGCTCAAGTTTCTCTTCGGGTGGATTTAAAACTTAATAATGAATGAAACAGACCACAGGCTGCTGCGGGCAGGGGAGAGACAAACAAAAGCTCAGAAGCTGCGCTGACCTTGCTCTTGTAACCCGGAGGAAAGAACCACTGCCCCCGCCTCCCGAGTCCCAGCCAGCCAGCTTCGTCAGAAAAGTCTTCCAGCCTCACAGAAGCAGCTCAGAGGCAGCTCAGCTAGCAGCAAAGGAAGGGGCCAGGGCACCACATGCCAAGCACCGCAAATACATGCATGCGCATGCACACACTTACCTGCACACGATACGTATCACTCCCGCAACACTCACATAGAGTCACACATACTCTCACTTGTTCTCACACACTCTCCTACACAACAAGCACACACCATTCACATCTCAAACCATCACTCATACACTTATACACGCACTCACTTGTACACACGACTTACACACACATGCTCACGGGCACCACCACATTTGTGCACACTCGCAGATCCAGGGTTCCCACTCAAGGCTCTCTGCAGCTGCTCCTGCTGTCCCGGGCTGACCCCAAGACTTTAGGAGATAGCAAGGGTTGGCTGGAGAGTACTGAGGGGTCCCTCGGAGCTGGCACTGAGCCTACCTGAGGCCACACCCACCACTCCCTACCCACCAAGGGCCCCAGCTCTGACCACGCGTATGTCAACACGCAGGCGCCAGCTGGCATGGCTGGCAAAGCTCCACCTCAATGGATGCCACCCTGTCAGCTCTGAGCCTCCTGGAAGCCTCCTCACTCCTGCATCCTGGCACCTCTAGAACGGCCCTCCAGGTGTGTGGGCACCTTCTCCCCTGAGGGCCTCACATTACGGGCCCTTTGGATGCAACACCTCCTGCCAGCTCTCAAGATTAGACACATCGGGAGGCACCCCAGACCCTGCCTGTTAATTCCCAGCTCCTGCCAGCTGGGCTCCACTGGGCGCAGACAAAAGGGACCCCAGGGAGGAGATGGCTACAGCTGGGACAGCCATGGGACCTGCTTGGCCCCGCCTCCGGTCGGGCTCACTGGCTTTTTATTATTTTGATCTTAGCTTTGTCCTACTTGAACTCACACTGAATCTTTCCTGTGTTTCCAGTATTCTACTAAGCACTTTCTCAGAACTTTAAAAGGCAAAAACCAAGGTCACCGTACAGATGAGGAAACTGAGGCAAAGCCCTGGCAACTCAACCTAAGGAAATAACAAAATGACAATGACAAGACTAATACCATGACCATCCACCATTCAGACCTTTGACCCTGCATACTCTTGGATCTGCTTCCCCAGGATACAGTCACTAAGGTGAGGAAGCCCACATTCACTGCTTCCCTTTGAGTCCTCCCTTATGAGAAGGGCTGGGGTAATCCATGGTTTGCACTTCAGAGAGGGTACCCTAAGGCCCAGGGAGTCCCTAGAGTTCACTAGAACCCCCTTGACAAATGGCAAGTGGGAAATACTCAACAAATGGGTGAGTGCAGCCAGGAAAGTAGCTTGCTTGCAGGACAAGCCTGGACAGGTATCTCTGCTGGGGTTCATTTGCTCCCTAACCCTTTGTGCCACTAAGCACCAAAGGGAAGCTACCTGCACCCAAAATCCTCCCACTGCTCCAGTAATTCTTCCGTGCCATACAAATTCCTCCTAACTTCTCAGACTCAGTTCATACACCTCAAAAAAGGAAACCATTTTGAGAAGTAAGTGAGGAACATTAATATAAAAATCTGCTATTGCTCTGTTGACATGGATGTCCAGGAAAGGAACCTCTGTGGAGACAGGAAGCAGATTCGTGGCTGCCTGAGGCTGCAGGTAGACCCAGAGATGGCTGCAAACAGGCCAGTCGGTCTTTCTAAGGCCATAGGAATGTTCTGAAGAAAGATCAGTGCACTACTTTGTGAAATTACTCGAGTCACTGAATTTTGCCCTTAAAATAAGTGAATTTTATGGTGTGCAAATTACACTTCAATAAAGCTGTTAAACAAAAGCACTATTTTGCCAATAATAATAATTAGTTCTAATTAATACCACTAGTGCTAATTTTAGCAGCCACATTTACTGAACATGACCCACGTGCCAGCACTGTGCTAAGTATGTCTATTACCACAATTAGTTTCTTTTAATCCTCTCAACAGAAATATCTAGTTGTGTCCAGGAACATCCCATTTTTGAGATGTGGAAGCCAAGCTCAGGAAGGTAAAAAACTCTCCCCAGACACAGCCAGATGCTGCAGCAGTGTCTGGCCAGACTGCGTCTCCTAGTAGTGCAAGGCCAAATCTCCAGGCCTGACATCAGTCATTCTCCCACTGAGCTTGGAAAAGGGGAATCTTAACCTGCCTGGGCCAGAGTACCCAAGGTTCATTGCGGGCTGGCTGGTCGGCTTTATTTTTCTGCAAACAAGTTTCAAAACTAAAGCAAAGCATATTATTCTGGGAGCAACAAACTGAGCAACTGCTGAGATTATAATCATCTGAATTGAAATGAAAATAAGGCTCCTTAAAGTGAAAAGGCCCAATCAGAGGAAATGGGCATGTTGACATATAAAGCCCCAAACTCAGACTGCCCTGTTTAAAGTCTTTTATTCAAATAACACTGAGTCTTACTGCTGCTGACCCACCCCTCCAAATGCATTTTGCATGGGGGCTCTTAGCCCAGTGCCGCAGAACAGAGCTAGACAGCAATGGAGTTGGGGCCAGAGCTCGGCCAGAACAGCAGGCCATCCTCAGAGCAAAAGGAACCCCCTTGTACTGACTGTCAGGCAGCAAACCCGGGCAGGCCTGAGCACGCACCTCTGGCAGGTGTGCTGAAAGGGGAGGAAGCAGCATGGAAGCAGGGTAGAGGAAATCCCAAGGTCATCTTCCAACACGAACATTTCAAAACGCAGGCAGGGACAAGTAGATTCAAGAAAGGTCTCATTCTACCCACCATCTTTCCACGTTCAAGTGGAAACACATAAAGATGTATGTGTGCCAGGCATTCTTCTAAGACTTCATATGTACTAACTCATCCAACCTTCTCAACAGTCCAGTAAGGTACGGGCTATTATTACCATTTCCACTTATGAAAGAGGAAAACCAGGCCAAGGAAAAGCTGAGTAAGTCGCCCCACGCCACACAGCTAGCAGCCAGCAGAACCAGGTTATAAGCCCACTTAGTCCTGTTTAGTTGATGTTTTTGTCTACAGTGTTATAGTGGCTCCATCCCTTGGGAGACACCATATAATAGCATCAAGTGGGAGCTACAGTGACAAAGTGCCAGAGTCTCAGCCTCCCCTTACCCCAGAATAAGTACAATCAAAGAAATACAGCAAAGTAAACAGAAAAGTCACATTCAAAATGCAGATTAAAGTTATTTTAAAGTGATTTATCTTGCAAAAAGGCCTGGTAGGAAATAGGTTCTAGGAGACTTTTGCTATCTACTGTAGGATAAGAACCAGAAGAGGGAAACTGATAAAAATTCAGCTAATTAAAGTGAAGGATATAAGCTGGGCATCTGAATGCATCAGCAGCAGGAAGAGCAGGGTGGGTCCAGGTTCACATGGTCATACCTCATGACCGCTACGCCTTAGAGTGTAAGTGTAAGCCATGAACACAGCCAGACAGCTCAGATGCACCTGACACACCTGATTTGGACTGACACATAGGATGAAGTGGCCATGCAGGGTGGCAGGAGTCGAGCCTGGGGCTCCGCCTGCCACAGAGAATCAAGTCACAGTTGCTGGAAGAGGTGCGGGGCCAAGGAGGAACAGTGGCCAGCCTATAGACACAGAGGAGGGAGCCAAAAAGAGACGCTCCTACAATGAGGGACAGTGACTAAAGAGGAAGTGAAACCTCTGTCACTGAACCTGCAGTGTAATAGGATGAAACAGCCCTGAAAAGTACTCTGGGGTGATTCCCTTCATGGAGCAGGAAGGAGAAGACAGTGGAGGACCAGGAAATTCCAGGTCTCTAGGACATTGCTGGGCTGGCACTTCCATCTGTGTGAATAAAAATGACCATCAGTCCCCAGAGGGGACAAGAGCTGAGCCAGTCCCAGGAATGACACTTTCTGGGCCCAGAACTGTGCCAGATACTCCGGGGTCACTTGAGTGCATCTCACCTTTGCCCTGCACCATGGATGTCCCAGACCATACTAAAGAAAGTCTGGGCTAGAACACAGGACAGAGAGCACCAGCAGACCTGGACTTCAGCTGTGTGTTGTCAAACAGAAAGGTGTAATTCATGATCTCCGCTGTCCCCTTCAGATGAATAAGATGATTATCTGGTATAGTACTCCAGCCATCCAGACTGTCTCCACGGCAGTCACGGAAAGGCCTAAAGAGTTGTCAGAGACCCAAAAGGTTTCCTTACCTCGCCACTCACCTGTTTGTTTGAAAAATTAAAATCACCGAGGAAGTGAGTTCCCCACAGGATAGAGCTCTGTAATGCTGTTCTGGATGGAGCCTTCTGGTGTCCTCATCTAGAGCTCCAGAAATGGGAATCATGATGAGCCTACCCAAAACTCAGAGCACTGGGAGCCGAGAACCAGGAAACACCTATTCCAATCTCACATAATACAGACAGACGTGATTAGGGACAGGCAAAGAAGGACACTTACAAGGACAATACATTGGTAGGGGTTGGTATTATGTTCAGAAGGACTCTGAGGCCCTATTTCGGCTCAAAGGAAGTGAGTGCTGAAATCAGCTGGTGATGTTTGCCATGAGCAGAGGCTTTGTGAATAGAATGGGCCAGGAGCACTAAGCAAATTGGAGTTGAAGAAATTTCCTGATACAGTTCTAAAGCGTTTAGCCATCAGGTTCCTCCTCCAAGAAAGGAACTGCCTATCTTCTCTAAAACCTGAGGAAGCAGGCAGCCTCAAGACCAATTCTCCTAATTGAGCCTCACAACACCTCCATGAAGTAGGTAACTATACAGGCGTGTTATGGTTTGTGTCTACATGTCTCCTGAAAGCCTCATGCAGTCACAGGGCTTTTTCAGAGGTGGCTGAATCTAGAATGTGTGATGTCGGGATCACAGGTGGGTGATTACTAAATCAGTTCACCGATTGGTTTGGTGCCACACCCTAATCCCAGTAGGCTGGATAAGATAAAAGGGGAAGAAAGATGCTGTTTAAGCTCCCTTGTTGTTTTTGCTACCTTGTTCCGTGAATTGTTCTCTGCAATGAACCTCTGCCAAGCCTCCCTACTTAGAAGCCAGCCAATTATGGACTGAAAACTCTACAAACTGTGAGCTAAATAAACTTTTCCTCCTTTAACCTTAGATGTCAGGTATTTTGTCTCAGCAATGAGAAAAGTAACTAGGATAAGGTTTTAACATCTTTCTTTTTTTACAAATGGGCAAACTGAGACTCTAAAAAAAGCAATTATTTGGGGGGTACTGGGAGTGGGCGTTAAGCATGCACTCTCCTGCTGAGCTGCAACCCCAGCCCAGAAAGCAACTTCTGAGTACACAGCGACAGCAAGTGGCACACCCCGCTACACTCACCTGCTAACCACTACTCTACACACTTGCGTAGGCCTGAGTGCCAGGTCTGGGCACTCTGCAGCAGCGGCTCCCTGTAGCAGCTGTCCCCTCTTTGTGGTCACAAGCACAGTTCCAGGCCCTGTGGCTCAAGTCAGATGAAGGGCCAAGGTTTACAATCCTACCGGTCACCAAGGAAGATCATGCCCTGAAGTGGGCAAAGCCAGTGGTGGGTGATCAAGCCAGGCTGTGTCCAATGCCAAGCATCAAGGAACACAGCTGGCCTCTTTCCTTGTAGGATAGAGAGTAGGCAGGCTTCTCTAAAAGCCTGTTTAGAAACCAGCTTGGGGGATGTGGTCGCCAGGATAACTATCTCCCCAGAGATGTCCACATCTTAACCCTACAATTAAAATACATTATATTACATGATAAAAATGAAATTAGGGTTGCTCATCAGCTGACCTTAAAAATTATCCTGGCTTACCTGTGTGGGCCCCCTGTGATCCCAAGGATGCTTCCGTGTGGAAAAGGAAGACAAAAGGAAAGTCAGCGTGATGCAACGTGAGAAGGACCTGCCCTGCAACTGCTGGTTGTGAAGAAAGCAGGGAAGCATAAGCCGAAGAGTGGGGTGGCTTCTAAAGATTGAGAGGGAAGGAAATGGATTTTCCCTCAGAGCCCCCCAAAAGGAACACAGCTCTGCCAACACCTTGACTTTAGCCCAGTGATGACTGACTCACAGAACTGTAAAGAGTTTTTGTTGCTTTAAGCTTTGAGGCATGTATAATTTGTCTGAGCAGCAATACAGTAGTGCAGACCCTGGCACCTGGAGTAGGATGCAACCAGAACCAAAACCTGGAACACCTATGGAAGACTCTGCAGCTGGGAAGTGGCCAGAGGTCAGAAGAATTCCAAGGATGAGGATTTTTTTATATGCCTGGACAGCCTTGTCAAGATTGATAGAAATATGGATGTTAAATGACTGCTAGCAAAAACTCAGCAGTAAGGAGCACATTTGGGAAAATACAAATCACCTTAGAAAACACCTAGATCAACAAGAGCAGACTGTTGAGAGAAGTGTAGATGTTAAAGACACTGAGGGCTTATCAGGAATGAGGAATATGTTTTCTTGGAAACAGAACAAAAAAGGGAATACTCATTCTATAGTAACCGAAAGCTTAGTGGAATTTATCCCACAGCCGTGTGGAAAGCACAACTCAAACTGGATTAATAGAATATTTAGCTAGATTTCCAAACCAAATGTTGATGATATGGTCTGATTTCTTCTTATTGCAGGGAAAAGGCAGATTAAAAAAAGAACTGTTAAACAAAAATTAAAGATTTTGGAAATTCTCAAACTGCAAAAGATCACAATTAAGAGACTGACATTCAGAAAAAGCATACTCCGGAGAAATGGCTGAGGGTGTAACTATACATTGTACTACGATTCAGGAAAATCAACTGAATCACACAAAAGGTTCTTTGAAGAGATGAAGAATATGACTCACAGATCTCTAGACCAAACCAGAAACATCTAAAATATTTGAGGACATTGCCCTAACGTCAGCTTGATAGAAGCCAAAGGTAGAAATGGGATTATCTAGAAAATGTCTCTGGAGGAGCTTATGCTCTATTGGAGCAAATACCCATGACATACACAGGAGACCCACAAGGTTCCTAAAAGTTTTACACCAGTAGAAATATTGCCATGTTAGCTCAGAAAGGACAAGAGAATGTAAGACAAAAGAAGTCTATCAGACTCCCAAACTTCTACAAGCAGAAAACAGGCTAACAAAACTATTCAGCTGGAAACATATGCTATCTTTCATGAATAAAAAGGATGATTCAGAGGGTGGAGGGTGGAGTCCAAAGGTGGAGCCGTGAGCTAAAGTGAATGAGTTCACACTGGAGTAGGGTCCCCATCTGGCACTAAACAACCACAAGCAAGAAGGTCCCCTTCTTTGTATTTTCATTTATCTGATGCTTACGAGGGAGAATGAGATAAATGGGTCTCTAAAAGCTTCTGTAACTGTAACAGTTTTTGATCAATTAATCATGTCTGCCCCAGGTACAAAATGAGGAGAGTTGGGTCATAGGTTTCCCGGCTTACACTATCTCATAATTTGTTTTTGTTTTTGTTTTTTCATTGAGGACAAATTTGTTGAGCCTGCTGTATATGCCTGGTCTTCTGCAGGGTAAAGAAGTTACTCAGGACTCAGATTCCTACGCTGGTATCTGCCCAACTTCTCTGATGATTAATTACTACCTAAAGGTTACATTCTAGCCCAACTTTTTGCTGCTTTGAAGTATTTTGAAAAGAGAGAAAAAGGGAATCTCTTTAATGGCAGCATCAGGACTGCATTTAGACACTGGTTTTACCTAAAGGCACAGATAAGGGATAAAGGCCCGACTCTTGGGACATCAAAAGTCCACCTGGGAAAAGAAAGGGGTGAGGTAGCTGGAGGCTCTTTGCTCAGAGGTAGGCCAAGCAGCCCCACAGCGGCCACCAGAAGTTGACACAGCCCCACTTGAAATCTTGAATTAGAATCATTCTATGAACAAAAATAACAGCAGCTCAGATTCACCTCTCCTTCCTCAGGGAAGCTCTGAGGTCCTCACACACATGATCTCATCCACATCCCCAGGGAGGCCATAGCAAGGAAAAACAGGGACCATCTCTCCATTTGGGGGGAAATCTGCAGGGTGGACATCTTTGGGAGCCCAGGCTGACACACTGAGGTCAGCAGGCCAGTGTCAGGAGGGCAGACCCTTCTCACCCTCAGGGGCCACTTAGGGGAGTGGGGAAGCGGGATCCTGGCTTCTGTTCCATCTCCCAGGACACCTGGCATAGGGCTTTTGAGAAACCTCAGACCACCAACAGACTGAAGGTGTGGTCAAGCATGCACTGGCTGGAAAAGCCAGATCTGGAGGTGCTTGCCATGTCAGATGACAGTCAAAAGCTGCTGCCTTTAGTAAACCTTCCAGAGAGACAGAACATCAGCATTAGTTTTAAAAGCTACATCAGCTGCAGGGGAGTCATCGGCCACTGAGGAACAGCACTGGAGAAAAGTATGCACAGGCTTGCATAGGACTCAGCCTGGGCTGCCCCTCATTGGCTGTGTGACCATCAGCAACTTACTACACCTCTCTGAGATCCCATTTTTTCATCCATAGCATAGGAATAATACAAGCGATACTTTATAACGCGGTTGATGGGTATAAGCTACTAAGCACCAGATAAAAATTAGGTAAAGAAAATGAAGAAAGTTCTCCTAGAACAACTTACACTACTATCATGAATCTTAAGTCCTGTCATCTGAATGACATTAAAACATTTACACAGAACAGTGAGGATGCAGGGAAAAAGGAACCCTCCCACACCACTAGTGGAAATGAAAACTAGCATAGCCGCTGTGCAAATCAGTATGAGAATTCCTCAAAAAACTGAACACAGAGATACCATTTGATGCAGCTATACCATTCTTCAGTGTATTCCCAAAGAATCAAAGACAGCACACTACAATGATTCCCATATACCCACGTTTATAGCAGCACAATTCAAATAGCTAAACTGTGGAAATGTTATTCTGCCATAAAGTACAAAACCTTGTCATTTAGAGGAAAACAGATGCAATTAGACCATAATGTTAAGAGAAATAAACTAGATTCAGTTAAATAGTGCATGCTTTCTCTTATATGAGGAATCTATGGAAGGAAAGAGAAATGATAGCAACATAGAAGGCAAACTGTCAGAAATGAGGAAGTGGACCAAGGGGGAAAGGACAGGGAAGGAGGAGCTAATAGGGATGAAAAGAATCAAAGAATATTATATATATATATATATACTCATATGCCAAATCAAAACCCAATATTTTACACCACCAATATGCATTAGTAAAATAAAATACTAAAAAATGTACCAAGCCCTTTATATCCATTATCCCCTTTGACTTCTGTGGCAGTTCTGCATGGAGATCAATTTGTTCTTGATGTTATCACCCATCATAAGCAAGTCGGGTGCCACACACCAAGACACACGGATGGAACCCAGCCCCCATACAGATCAAGCTCCTTTTTCACACTCCAAAGTAGCTGGGTTTGCACAGTAAGTTGTGTCATCACTCCCAAAACAGAAGAAAAAGCTTAGGTCACATACTAACATCACTGAGCAGATGGTAATCGGGAAGACTGGGACAAGGCCCCCAGCCCAGGGCCCTTAGCCAACTGGACAAGGACAAATGATGACCTGGTAGTAAGGCACAGATCACCACAGCTGTCCTCTTCCTGGGCTCTCTAAGGACCATTCAGTTATCAGTGATTTTATAAAAGTGACAAATTTGATAACTCAAGAACTCCAAGCATTTTTAAATCCACATTTACTCTTGCCTTTCTTGGAGGAGCAGGTGGAAAGCTGGTAGCAGCACAGGCTCTGCATCTAGCACATGGATGGTGGGCTGGGCCATGACTTTCTCTCCCCAGTAACAGGGACACCCTGCACATCAGACCCATGGGACTCTCCTCCCCATCCACAGGTCCTAGGCCCTGAAAGACATTTGTGTTCATGGTGGCCAGGATCTGGCAGCAGAGCTCACACTCTCAGCTCCAACACGTCCCAAATGTGTGATCTTAGCAAGTTAATTACCCTCACTCTGCTTTATATATGAAGAGCACTGCCTCAATTTCCCACTCTGTAGAATGGGGATAATACTAATTTCAACTACTGAGTTGTTCAACAGATAAAATAAGTGAATACTCACAAAGCAAAAAAAGTTCTACAGTGCATACGAACTGTCCCTGTTCCTGGCTCCCAGCTCACCATAAGGTGGTAACAGGGCAGAGAGAAGGAGATAAGAGGCAGTCAACTATTTGAACAGTCATGAGTCAGTGAAGGCTCCTGTCACTCGGAACCCTGATTGACACCCAAGAAGGTCTAAGCCAGTGGTGACAAACCTATGGCACATGTGCTGTTTGTATCACTGAAAATTCTAAAAGGTTCACTATCACTGACCACTATCACCTCTGCAGAAGTCGATTTTCATGGCAATCTGACATGACCTGCTTCAAGAGGGTCCTGCTCTTACAATTGCAGGACACTAGAGCTGAGGAATCCTCAAGACCACGCAGCCCAGCACACTCGAGACACCTGCAGAAACCTGGGCACCAGCAGCCATGCAGTGGTTTGAACCTGGGTCTCGTGGTGGAAGGTTGGGAACTGGAGCTCAAACTCCCAGAACACCCTTGTCCAGCACTCACAGGGGCTGCCAGACACGTGGGATGAAGAAGAAGCATCTGCCTTTCCCCTTGAAGCTTCTGACCTCACAGAACACACAGCCTGCCAGGCTGCTCCATCCCTTAGACAAATTTACTTAGCACTGATATTGCAAATGCAATTGAGCTCGAGTTTTATTGCAGAAATTAAACAGACTAGGAAATAAAAAAAATAAAAAAGCCAGCACTCATCAACTCACTCGAGAGCTGGCTGTGATCAAACTTGCTAAAGAGGAGCATCGCGATCAACTCCTGCCAGTAAGGAACACCCCCACACTCTGTCTGCCACTGCAAACTCCCCAAAGATTGGGCGCCTGCAGCTGTAGAGCTCTGGAAGTTGCTCCCATCGGCCTCCTGATGTGGGTAACCCACACGACCCCTCTGCTCCATCGCCCCCTCACAAGGAGCTGGCGCCCCAAAAGGTCTTCTCAATGAGCATTACAAAGCGCCACCATCAGCAAGGGCCAGCACAAAGGGTGCTGAGAGAAAGCAGAATGCTTTGGGGTTGAATCACTGTTTTTCTTCACTCCCTCTGGAGATCTGCAGAGCCCACATTCGGCCGCGTTCGTGGACCTGGGACTGCAAACAGCTGCGCTCTAATTACATGTAAAGTGTACCAAAACATCCCTTTTATCACAGGCTGGAAATCTGTTAGCATCTGTCTCTCCTTTGTTTCTTCCACAAGATACAAGCTTGTTTCTACATTTTTCTCACCTGTAGCGGTGATTAAAATTCATTATAAATGAAAGGAGTGAACAGAGAAACAAGTTCCTCTGTGTACCGTTCTAAACTCAAATTAGAAACAGCTGTTTGCTAATTCATGCAGCGATGTTTTGTCGTGCTCTGTGAATCAATAATAACTCACCCTATTGCTGCAGAAATTTTTGGATAATCCATATATTTAACGCGGCGTTGGATTCTCTAGGCAGGGCTATGTCGTGAGAGGCTCCAACTCGGCTGAGAAGGTGGGGGAGGGGACTGAGACTCAGCAGCCTGAAGATGCCCCCTCACTGTGCCACAGAGAACCGCAAACTCAGAGCCACTCTGTGCCTCTCTAGCTATGCTGGCAGGACCAGAAGGAACCCCTGAAACTGTCTCCTCATCAATTTCCCTCCTCCGATACCACCAAAAAAAATTTTTTTTCAATTCTGATTAAATGCAAACCACACATAACCTCCAGCGCCGGAGGGAACAGCAAAATTAAAAGTCTAATTGGTACCCGGAACAATTTAAAACTATTAAGTATAGGTGAAGCTTTTCTGTGAGAAAATAATCCTCTGATTGGGATTAGGCGAGTTTGGAGTGCGCTCTTCCCGTGTGCCTGTCTGGCTGCAGAAGTCGGAGCTGCAGTCTGGAGTGCTCAGCAGCTGTGGGAAGTGTTTAGGCTCGCACTTTGCCAACGTCAAGGACCCAGGCATGTGGCATCCAGAGCTGTGTCCCTGTCGCCGGCTTCCCAGCAGAGCAGATGTTCTTTGTCCTTTTCAGGAAAGGAGGTGGGCAACACATTTGGAAGTCTGTGCTTATCACTGTGACACACCAAATCTGTACCAGTCTTAAATACACTGCCTCCAAGAAGGCTCCTTTGATCTCCTCTGCCACCATCTGCAGCCCTCCTTGACCTCAGGCCATGGTCTGTTTATGCATGAATGTTTAAAGTGCCTCAGTATGGCCTGTACCCTTTTGGGTCTGGGATGTCGTCACACTGAGCCTTCTCTGTGGCCAGCCTCGGTGGCAGCGAAATTTTTCAAAACCTTTACCTATGAGGATGAAATCCTCACCTTTATCCTACCGTTAGTAATTCCTCCTAGTTCAGAGATCTAACACCTGAGACTCCCGGGCCCCGAGTCCCATGACAGTTATCTGAAATGAGTCTGTATTTCTCCAAAAGGCCATCAAGGCTACCTACTGTGGTCATAGAGGTAGTCGAGTGGGCCTCACCTGTCTAGGCTCGGAGTCTGGTTCAGGCTGTGTTCACCAAGGCCCCCTCCACCTGGTGGTCACCTGCCCACACCCAACCCAGCTCTGCCCATCTCCTGAGTATCCGAACGTAGGTGGGGGAGGTCTTCTGCATGGCTGAGAGCCAAGCCCTCCTATTCTCCTTACTAGTGTTCACCTGGACACTCAGGAAATGGCTGTGAGTGCAGCCTGGGGTCCTCAGGGTACAGCTCCAGGTGGACTCGTGCTCATCTGGAGGGCTGAGGAAGGGAGACTTTGCCTGGGAAGGCCAGAGTGCGTGGGACAGCGCCAATCCTGGGCAGCATCAGTGAGCACAGCAAGGTGTCATCTAGGGAAGCAGGAAGTGATCTAATTAGGCTTCAAAGATGGACTAAGATCTCCCCAGACCAGATCTCCCCAACACAGCCAGAACCCATGATGACTTCAGGGGCGGCCAAGATGGTATTAGTAACACTGATGCCGGAACACTATGCCCCTCATTCTCCTGGCAACTTTCAGATCAGGTCAAGGGTAAAGGTTCCACCTGGTTCTGTCTTTATCTCTTCTCTAACATTTCAACAAAGGATAGCAGACCCAGGCTTGACATTTTCACAGTGCTTCGGGCTTCAATGATATGAGCATGCAGTTTTCTTTTTCATTTTTTTTAAGACTTCAGTCAACTTACAGAAAATGATACTGGTTTTCTATTTGCAGAATGAAATAAATTAACTACTTTAAGCACAAAACAAAAAAAGACGTAAAGGATGGAGTACTACTCTGCCATGAAGGATGAATTTTAGACATTTATAGAAAAATAGATGCACCTTGAGACCCTAATGTTAAATAAAATAAATCAGACACACAAGCTTGAATACCACATTGTTTCTCTCACATAGAAAACCCAAAGTATAAATAGTTTAAAAAGCAACATAAAGGATAACAGAAATCAAGGAGCCAGGTCTTTTGCAAATGGGAAAGAGATCTAGGGATAGAGGGAGAAAAAGGGAGGGAAGGAAAAGTAAAAAAGAATTAAGATGAGTTACGTACAGGTGCCAACTCTCCATAAAGAACGTAATCACTGTGTACTGAAAACATTTACTAGAGTAATAAAAATATTACCAAAAACTGGAGGCAGACTTAAAGAGAAACACTTGGTGAATCACAGCACCAGTGATAGTGGAGTGTTATAGGACTCCCAGCCAAGATGCACAAATGACCAGCGACTGGGCCTGGTCTCCAGCAGAGGGAGGAGCCTCCCAGGAGAAGGACAAGTGGAGTGAAGTTGGATAACAGCTGTTTCCAAAGCACCAAGACCAGCTGTGAGAAAGGTGGTATAGAGGGGTGATGTGAGTCCCTCACTGAAAGCTTGAATACCAAGCAAAGGAGCCCTGAAACTCTACTGCACAGGACCTGGGGAGCCACCATCATAGTCTGAGTGACTGATTAGCTCAGATGAGCACAGGTAGGATCTGGACTCACAGCCCAAGGCCCTTTCCAAACCTCCCATAGCTCCACTGTGACCAACGAACATCCTGGAAACAATCTCTAGCCTATAAGCAAAACCTACTTCAAGGAAGGCTGGGTCAGTCACCTGAACAGCCAGGGACCTCAACTGCCAAGAACCAAGGCCCATGGATGAAAAGACCTGCACAGTCAGCAGGGGGTCCTGTCCACAGCAAGCTTAAAGCTTGGTCTCTGGGAATGGTGGACACATCCCACGCCTCCTAATAACCTGAGGCACCAAGTGAGGGCACTGCACCTCCCGAATGAAGCTGCCCAAGCTGGTTTTCCCCTAGGGTTGGAGTGAAGCACCATGTTCCTGTCTGGGTAAAGGAGCTGTGGTGGTCCACAACATACATCTTGGACACAGAAATGATGGTGCAGGGACTGTCACTCAGAAAGGAGCACAGAAATTGGAAAGCCCAAGCAGCAAACAGAGTCCATCATGTGATCACTACGGATTAAGTATGTTCTCTGAAATTCTCCTCCAAACCCTATGCCCTTCCCTGACAGAGCTTCTATGCTTGAAACTCTGAATGGTAAATGGGTATATGAGGTGACCCTTTGGTATTTCTGTTCACTGTCTCCAAACTCTCCAAATATCACATCTCCTTCTCCCCTCCCACTGGCTAACTGGGTGGACCAATCTCCAAAGGTCTTCTGACTTCAGACTATGATAAATCCTTCTGATATCAGACTAAGTAGAACCTGATCAGGAGAGTGCAGGTAATCACATGCCCAACCCCATTATCTCCCCTAGAGTGCCCAACGTGGGTATTTCCCATGGTCTTGCAAGGCAAGCAGCCAGGCTGGGTCCCTGGATATGGCGGTCTTTCCTAATCTTGCATGACAGTCCTGGGTACCCAGGGAGATTGTGGAAGAGACTGTGTGATGTCAGGATATCACCAAGAACCCAGGCCAACTCTTTCAGGGAGCACACATACAAGAAAGTGCCCATTGTGACCCTGGGCACTGTGGGGACACTGGTCCTCAGAGGTACCCTGGGCTCTACCTCAGCAGCCTTCCACCCTCGGGCCTTGCCTCAGTCCCTAGAGACCACTGCCAGCTCTTTGAGCTCACCTGGCTCACAGCAGGTGCAGGGGGAGGTCACAGGTAGGGCGCCTGGGCGGGGCCTGAATCAGGGCCTCCACAGCTCTGTGTTCCCCAGGGAGGCGGGCAGAATCAGCTCTTGCCCACACCAGAGCCTGCTCTTTCATCCCCTCCTGGTCTGGCTGGGACTAGGCAGAACAAACACAGCTCCCCCTCCTTCACCCCCATAGATGGCCCAGGGCCTCTCAGAGTCTCTCATTTGCTGGATCAGCACGGGACCTGAACCTCAGCAGCTCAGGAACGCCCTGGGGCCTGGCTCTCCTGGCCTCTTATACAAAATGCAACTGGTTTATTTGGCTTTCTTACTGGAGATGTGAACACAGGAAGTGCTTGATACGAAAAATGTGCAAGCAATGGAATAGACAATCACACTACAACTATAAGGGCCAGGGATATGGCCCAGCAGCCGAGCACTCACCTAGTAGGTGCCAGGCCCTGGGCTCCATTCCCAGCAAAGAGGTTAAAAAAAGAAGAAAATTTTGGATTATAATTTTCACAAAGCCCAGTATCAGAGATAGCTACTTGATGTCTCTAATCTAGTACTCAGAGCTTAGAGATGACACTAAGGAATATATTACATTTTGTGTCACATATTATACACATAACAAAGGACATTTATTATATGCTAAGGACTTTTTTGGTGCTTGCTCCATATTGCACATGTCATATTCTTTTGATATTCACAACAATCTGACAAATTATCATTACCAACTCCATTTTACTGGTGAGGAGACTGAGGTTTACAAAGATTAATACACCTAGTCTCTTACAGGTCAGAAATGGGGGCTCTAAATAGGGGGCTGAGTGCTTCTGAGTCTGTGCTCCAAACCACTGTAGCACAGCTGTGTGCAAATACTCCAGTGTCCAGAAGGAGGCTACGCAATCCCTGCTCAGGACCAGAGCTTTCTCCCAAGGAGCTGGTTTTATGCCAAGCTTGGCTGAACACTCACCCAGGAGCCCTGCACAAAGGTCTGCAGCACGCTGGTGCTGGGGACAGAGGGTCACACTTCAAGGATAAGGTGCACCCACTGTCTGACTTCAAATCACAGCATTACTACCTTGTAGCTCAGAAAAATCCTGAGATTCAGCTTAGCCCCCAATATCTGGAAGAACAAAAGAACCCCCAAAACACTCCTCAGTATCTTCAGCAATTCCATGAAACAGTCATGAGTTTGGGCCCATTTTATAGAGGAAGATGTTGAGGGACACGGAGACCAAGGGTACACACAGTAAGACCCTGTCTGAAAAAAACCAAAGGAAAAAAATGCTGTCGACTTAACAATGCCACCTATCTGAGCATAGCCCTGACTATGACACTGATGCAATCGGGATACATTTTTGCTGCTTAGAGTCAGGTTGTGCATCCTAAAAGAGGCCCTCGAAGCCCTTCTCTGGCCTGGCTTTTGGTTTATCCTCCTCTCCCCTCCAAGCTGTGGGTGCCTTAGTAGCCACTGCATCACCCCTGGCCAGAGGCAGGCAGGAGACAAGTGGGCTGGACCCATCGCGAGGAGGGGCACAAGCAGGAAGGCAGACGCCCTGGGGCTCTCGAAGATGTGCTGGCGCCAGTGTGCAGCCAGGCTAAGAGCCGCTCACTCTTCATATTCAGTCAATTTACAACTCAGCAGAGAAAATTTCCATTTTTCCCTGGATTTTCATGTTTCTGCCTCCAGGAAAATTGCCATCGTGGGCTCTGTTGCTGAACTGTCAGGCCTCCATGACGAAGGCCACCCCGGCTCTGCCCATGGTGGAGAGGAGAGGGAAGTGCCGTGCCAGGCCGGGGGAGGGGGTGCTGTGGGCTCAGGGACAGCAGCCTGGTCAGGACCGTAATGAGAAGGAGGAGGCCATGTCGATGGCTGACCTGTCATGACAGTCACAGCACCTGTATTCCCTTGACTCAGTTTCCAGCTGTGGGGTTTGCACCTAAAGTTCCAGGCATTGAGGCTGTGACTGTAAACTCCTGGCACCTTTCTGTAATTGCTTATTGCCCTTCTCTAGGACCCCTATCCCACCCGTTTGCTGTCTGAGTCCAAAGGGTCTTCACCTCCTTCCACTGTAACCAGGACCCCGTCTCTGCCCACACTGAGCCTATGCTCATGAACGGACTTGAAAACCGTCATCACTGTAACTACATTTCCTGAGCACTTACTATGTGCCAAGCCTTTCACAATATACATTTATTTAAATATTTATATCACTAGTTAGTCTTCAATGTCTTCCTCGTTTTAATGCATTGAAACAACACAGACTCCTTCCACTGGATATATTTTACTAACAAGGAAACTGAGGCCAACACGTTGAAAGAGATCTTTGAGCAAACCCAGCTAGCTACTGATTGTGTGTTAGGGGATACTAAGAACCCTGAAGTCTTAGGGGCAGTACCTGCCCCAAGACAGAATCCAGCAGAATTCTGAGGCCCTGTCCCCCCTCGCCTGTACTCCTCCTCCCTGCAGGCCCAGCCCACTTCCCTCCTCTGGCCAGGGGTGGTGCTGGGATGCAGTGGCTACTAAGGCATCCACAGCCTAGAGCACAGAGGAAAACAAGTCAACCGTGGAATGATTAAAAAAGATGTGGTATTTTTATACAACAGAGTATTACTCAGCTATAAAGAAGGACAAACTTGAGGCTTTTATAGGTAAATGGATGCAACTTGAGACCATACTCATAAGTGAAATAAGTCAAAATCACATGTGTAAATACTGCATTGTCTCCCTAGTGTAAAAATAGAAAAAAATGAAAGAGTAATAAGATCCAAAATGTACAATAGATAATGATAGATATTGTCAAAATGAAAGGAAAAGAAACTGTTCAAAAGCAAAGAACAACTGGAGTAGGAGAAAGAAGAAAGGAGAAAATGAAGAAAGGAAAAGATTTTATATATACATATATATATAGGCATACATATTATATATATATGTGTGTGATAGATATGATAGATATGATAGATAACTATACTACTAATCTCTGTAAGTTCAACAAAAAGAACAATTTGTACTTTCATTGTTTGCTTGATCATTGTTTATGCCTAAATCTTGTAATTTGAACAACTACCTCTAAAATAACAACGTGCAATATATTAACTGCTGTTAATTTCCTACTTTTTTAAAATTCTGTATCATTTCTATCCTTTTTTTAAGTAGGGGTGGAGCAGGACTTCCTGTGGAGTTCCTAGGCCTCTTTTAGGGACACACAGTCTAATTCTGCATAAAATTTTAGCATCAGTGGATTTATGAGAAACACATCTCCAACATACATAGTCACACAAGAGCAGGCTGGATAGAATGACATAATGCAAGCAAGTAATCCAAGAGACACCTCACTGATGGAAACAGATTACCCAGGATCCTGCACAGCACGTGTGGATACTACACACCCACCTCGTAAGTACTGGTACCTCTTCCTAGATACAGTGGGGATGGGAAGACCACCCTTAGCCCAGGTCAGGCAAACTACATCCCTTGGGGTGGTGCTGGGTCCCCAGCCTAGCATAGGTCAGCCCTTCTGTCCCTACCTGGTTACCAGCTTATGTCAGTGCCTGGTGGAGAGGAGACTTCGCTGGGTGCAACACTGGATGTGTGGCTACTGGAGCGTCAGCCAGAGTCAGGTGAAGGCCACGAATGGTTTGAACATTACGCATCCCTCCATTCAGCACTGCATTTATACAGCACTTCCCTTAGACTTTCTCATCTTCTCCTAAGATCTCTCCATATGTGTTCCTGGATTTAAACTGCCTGAAAACAACTTGGATAGACTAAATGTTTGGAGCCAGGGAAACCCACAGGTGTCTAGATTTAACTGTTCGATGGACAGGAGGGAAGATCGATGGATGGAGAGATGAATGGATGGATAAAATATTTAAATCCTGGACTTGGTCCAAAGAATGCATTAACAAGGTGAATGAATGAATGAATGAATGAATGAATCTAACTATAAAGAAGCAAAGAGACACTTGAAGGGGTTCCTGGAAGATGGAAGCCTAGACATCACAGGATGGGGAGGGCAGAGGACTGAGGAGTTAAGGACCTTGGCCATTCTCCTTCACAACCTGAGCCCAGTATGGCTGCCCCTTGGCAGAGACCCCATGCACTATGGCTGTGGGGTCAGTACAGTTTCAGTGAAATCTTTTATTTGAAAGAGTCTCTTGATATGAGAAATAGCAAGGGTATGTGCAGGGGCTCAGATAGAGGCAGACGGACAGACCAGTTCCCTGGCCTCACTTGACTCCCTGCAGAAATGGCGTAAAAAAAGGTAACAGGGTCTTCCATTTGTTCATACAGAAGGAGAATAAACATAGATTTCATAAGATAACAATCTAAGACTCCTTGCTTTTAAAGAGACAGACTCAGCAATGATCTGGGTCTGGGGTGAAGATGGGACTTGATAAAACACCCCTCAGTTGCATGGCCCCCTGCCACAAGTGTGTGTATGCACACCCACACGCTTCTACACATATGCAAGTGCGTCTTCCCCATGAGGAGCCTCCAAAACTCCTCAGAAAACAACTGACTTACTAATCAGCATCGATAAACTCTCCACATGGAACAAGCAGCATCCTGGCAAGGTTTTCTGGGAGAAAGGCCAGTCTAGGGCAAGTGAGTGTCACTACTGCCCAGCCAGGGTTTCTGCCCTCCTGCTGATGAACCAACAGAAAAGTGAGGAGCATAGTGCATCCGACACATTTTAGGACGCTGCTTCCATGCATTCTTCCCAACAGCCACCCATGATTCTCCAGGTATTCACAGAGTACCTACTCTACAACTGGTTGTAGTCCCAGCATCAGGGCAGCAACTCGCCAGCAAAGCCTGCCTCATTGGGGTTGCATTCTAGAACATCAAGAACACATCCAGAGTGCTGGGGATTTAGCTCAGTGGCTTAAGTGCTTGCCTGGTAAGTACAAGGTCGTGAGATCGATCCTTAGTACCAAAAAAAAAAAAGAACAGATCCAGTGAAGCCCACGGGCCTGGGTTCGACTCTCAGCTCCACTGCTGGTCAGCTGTGTGAAGGATATATTACTGAGCCTCTAAAGCCTCACCAAACCGAAAATGGGAAGAGAATACCTCCTGCCTCCAGGTCATGGGGAGAATTAAATCAGATTACCCAAGTTAGCAGTCTGGCCCAGCACCTGGAGCATGGGAAATGCTCAGGGAGATCAGTGGGAGCCAAAGTGAGAGCTTCGGGCTTATCCTAATGTTCTGCCTCTGGTGACCACACCCTGGTCCCAGTTACCCTTCCTGGAGCATCTTAACTCTGTCACCCGCCCACACCACTGCAACTCCTGTTGTATAAGACAGAAAGCTGAGTCCAGCACCTTAACCATATGTTCTAACATAGAACCCCAATTTAGAGGAACCCTGCAAGGGTTCCCCACCACAGTCACTCAAATCCCTCCCACAGTGAGGTTTCCAGGGATAGGTAACTCATTCCTCTCTGAGCTCTCTTAGTTTGCAAGAAAAAATGATGTCATCCGGGGTCCTAAGGGAGTGAGTGATCCTGCTCACCTGTTAGGGACAAAAATAACAGGGCCTTTGATTTCAATCATCCCCAAAGAGGAAAGATATTTAGTGAGTTACCTGGCAGCCATTTTTAAAAATGACATTGCAGTTTATAGTCATTTATTTCTTCCATGCAAATTAGTAACTGCCCACTCTACCACCCCTGCCTCAGACTCTGGGGACAGGGTAAAACACAAGAAAGCCCTTGTCTGCAGAGTGCTTACAGCGCAATGAGAGCAGACAAATCCTCCTGCCAAAGAATGCAGTAAATTAATACATACTAAGTAAGTCAGGTGGTGGAACAGAGATATAATGAGCAGAAAAGGAGTAGAGACTGAAGTGCTACCCTGGACAAGTGACAAGGTGACACCTGAGTAGATATCTAAACTCAGCAAGGAAGGAGCCAAGGCAGGATCTCGGGGAAGAGCACTCGAGGAAGGTGACCAGCAGGAGCAGACTCCCTGGAGCTGGAGCCAGCATTTACACGGTTACATTTTCTGAGATAGCCACGTGGTGCTCAGATGAAGGCTTCTGCCCCACCTTCAGAGAGCACAGGCCAAGCTGTGACCACAAACCCCATGGGGACCCAAAATACAGTCCAGCATCGACTCACTGTGTGACCTGACGCCGATCTCCCAACCTCTCTGGTCTTAGTTTCCGTAACACCTCCTCAGGACTGAGTGTCGTCCAGCACGCACTGGCAAGGGAGGGAGGACCCTGGGGTCCTCCGAGTCTGCTGTTCTGTGTAAGACGCACCCACCATTCCTCTCTACCCCATGGTGCCATTCTTAATGCTTGTGCCAGCAACACCACGCAGGATTGGTACTCCTGCCAAAATAGCTATTAACCCAGTAGCCAATAATAACACGTTATCCTATCAATTTGCTTCTGAAACACTGTGTAATTGCAGAACCGAAGTTTGCCATCTCGGTAGCCTGGTTACAACATAAACAGAAAGAAGCTCCCCAGTTCCTTTCCAAGAAGAACAAGTGGCTTTCCACTCCCCGCCATTGCATCTCCATCCTAGCCCCTTGGGGTCCGTCAGGAATCCCAGTGGAAAGGCCGACCTCCCTGTCCCTTTGGCATGCCACCTCTCTGACCAGGGAGGGAATCAATACCTGGGACATGATGGCTTTGTGCGTGGTAAGGTCAAGCCCAGAAGCCAGCACTCAGGCAGCCTCCCTGCTGGCCAAGAACCACAGTGCAGGAAGTGGGACAGACGTGGAGGGTAAAGGAGGGGAGAAGAGGCTCAGGAGTGTGTGGAAACCAAGGGGCAAGCAATACTCAGGGGCTCCCCAACTTGTGGGCATACAGGCCATGAGGGGTGCAAGCCAGGGACCCTCACAAGAATGGACCACAGGCCAGTGGAAGGCTGGGAGGGGGTGGCAGGGAGGAAGGGAAGGGGAAAAACAAGAGGGCCGGACCCAGGAGGCCTGTCCCATTCCCATGCCACAAGGCAGCAGACAAAGGCCGGACACTGGGCCACTAGTGCCACCCAGGCAGCCCATCCCCTTGCTTCTCCTCTCTCCTTCCAGGAAAACCATTTCCTTCCTTCTGGATTTGCTACACTCTGAACAAACACTGTTCTCGGCGAGCCGGGAGCCTCTGAGGGACTCCTGGCGTTCCTGCGCAGACACCAGCCTGTTTTATGCATTCTTCCCCCTTTTCAGCATGGCCACCCCCTCATCACCTACCCGCCCTCCACTTACCTCTCCTCCTGCTCACAGGGGCGCCCCGGGGCAGGCTGGCTGATGCCAAGAGGGCTGGAACCCAAGCCCGTGTTCCCCACGCCTGCAGCAGGGCAGGCAAGGGCTGGAGAGGAGCTTCCCACTGGCCCACGGGTGACCTCAGCCACAGGACGCATCTCCACCCGCCCCTCCTCGCTGGCCCGGGAAGGATGGGCTGAGGGTGTGCTGCTCCCGCTGCGGCGCTTGGCGGGGAACCCAGCTAGTGGGGAGAGGAAGGGCCTCAGGGAGGGAGGGGGAGCAGATGGGAAGGAGAAACAGAGAGGAGGGCCAAGTCTCGGGCCTTTTGGCCAGATGTTGACCCAGCTGAGGGCCCCAGGGGTGCCCAGAAGTACTGCCGCCCCTCACCGGCTGCAGAGTCCACAGAGATGGAGGGGCTGGGGCTGAAGCGAGGGCTACAGAGCAAAATGGCAAGGGGCTCCTCATCACAGCTCCACCGGCACAGGGTGGGGGACAGTCCACCAGGCCCCTGGGTGTGGTGGGTGGGGTGCTGTCTGCGGAAAGCAGTTCTCAGCAAATGGGAACCAGGCCTCGGAAACCACTGGCTGAAGGCCTGCATGGCTCCAGGGAAGGAAACCCTGCTGCTCCGCCAAGGTGCCCCAGCCAGAGCGAAAGACGGTGCTAAAATGGAAAGAGCAAGGGGAACACAAGCTGGAGCAGGTTTGAGGCGGCAGCTGACTGCAGCTATACCATCCCTGCCTCTGCACTCAGCACCCTTTGAGGTCGGCACATTATATTCACAAGGCCCACTTGTCCATAAGTGCTGTAAAAAGCCAACTAACAGCACAATTTTCTTCCGTTTGTTTCTCTCCGCACAACTGTCGGTCAGGTGCCCAGCAGTGCGGGGCCTGGGGACAGGGCTCAGGCCAGCTGGGCAGGTGTGGGTTCCCCACCTCCACTTCAGTCCTCCAGACCACATCCTGACATCAGGGAGGAAAGCCTGGGCCCACACCCCATGGGAGTAGTCGAGGCTGCACGGGAGCCCTTAAGGCTTCTGGTGGCTTGAGTAGGTGGGACCCTGTCCTGACATCCACAGCGCAGATCTAGCAGGGTGTTGTAAATGCAGATGTCCCCCACCCACCCACCCATCCATTCACCACCCAGTCATTCAGCAGAGGCCTGAGGTCCACTCACAGCCACCAGGCATGGGGTCAGGGGGAACCACACAGGCCACTTCTGGTCCTCTGAGCTTCCCATTCAGCAAGGCTGGCACAGTGGAAGTGTTATGCGCTCTGAGGGGAGAAGTTCATGGGACCGGGGGAGATGAGAGTGCCAGCAGTACAAGAGGCCTTCCTAGAAAAGGCAGCCTCTAAGATGAACCCAGCAGGGTGAATTCGAATTAACCAAGGAAAGGAAGCAAAGCAGGAAATGGAGTTGCAGGCACAGGACAGGCATAGGAAGGCCTGGAGGCAGGCTGAAGCCTTCAACATTCCCATTAAACCTCATCTGGCCCCTGGGCTCAACACAGTAGGTGGGCCAATCCTGGCACCCCCACCCCCAGCTCGTAGACATGGGAGACCCCATCGCACCCCTAGAGACTAATCCCAAGAACCATAGTCAAATCCTCCCTTTCTCAGCCCCAGTTGTTGTTAAAAATATTTTCATATGTTTATTTTTAAGGGAGGATGGGAAAGGAGAAAGAAGACCTGAAGGTCTTTTTTCTTTGGGGGGAAAAATATTAATAAATAAATAGAGCTTCAAGAAAAGGGCATGGAAAGGTCTCTGCATCTGTAACCACTGAACAAATTAAAATTAGCTCATTTAATCAGCTCCTAATGGCCTGGCTGTCCCGAGTGGGCCCTGGAACACAGCAAACTTCACAGCAGAAATGCACCGGCCAATGTCAGTATATCCTACAACAAAGAGGTTCTCTAAATAGCGCGATCAAAACTCGGAGAAGGCCATGGAGAGCTGGGGAGACAGAATGTACCCCTTAAATCCTGGGTGACCCCCACCTCCCAGCTTCATCTCTTTGAACAGAATTGTTCTTTTGGCTTCTGTTCTAATTATCTAAACATGTGTGTAACTCTGTTCTACAAAGAGTGTTCCAACCAGCACAGGCAGTAACTTGAGACCCAGACATACATTCCCGGGCCTCTTGTGCAAATCCCACACCCTGAACATCAGCTTCCACCACACGCACAAACACACATTCAGACACACAGCACCTACACACACCATGATTACCAGCACACGCACACTCTCACAGAGTTATACATGCACAATTACACACATGCACAGGAACATACACCACACATGGTACATGCACATGACGCACGTGGCTCTTCCAGTTCCTGGCTAACAGCTGGAGGCAGGGGAGGCCCCGCTCACCAGACCCCCAGGGAGGGCTGCTGTGCGCACACCTGAGGCCCAGACTGGTAGCAAGGACTCTTATTTCCCTGGAGGATGTCCTCTACACAACTTGCCACCTGGGCTGTCATTAGGGCAGCCTGGGTGGGGTGGGGCTGGAGGGACCAAAGGCCAGGGGAGGGGGCTGGAGACCTCGGGTAGAAGCTGCAGATAGTAGGTAAGCAGGAGCCAGTGGCTGCCCTAGGCCCAGTGGAGAGGGTAAAAGGAAACTCTGCCACCACCCTCATCTTCAGCGCCAAGCTCAGCCCCCCAGGAGGCCTGCCTCCAAGCAGGCCACCTATAGCTCTGTAGTTAGGCCCAGAGCCACCTCAGGTACTCAGCTCTGGACTCAGGCTGAAATCCCTACTCCACCACTGACTGGCTCTGTGCCTTCATTTCCTCACGCACAAAATGGGAACTCAGAGCAGACCCTGCCTCAAACGGTAGCCATGCTGATTAACTGCAGAGTGTCACACGCTGCCCAGATCAGATCCATGGTGCCCCCCTTCTCACACACAGGGCACGGGGGCCCAAGAGCCTCATGAAACCACCAGACAAAAGCTAGTCGTTAATAGTTCTCAATTCCTTACCCAATCCAGACTCCCAGAGCGAGGAAGGAGAGAATTAAAAAGTGGGGTAGCTCCCAACATTGTCCATGGAAGAGTTATTTCAAGGCCTCTGTGTCTGTCTAAAGTCTTGGATAGTAGCAAACTCTGTTTACACTATGTTTTTTCCTATCGATAACTATGATAAAGGTTAATTTATAAATAGGCATGGTAAGATATTAACATTACCAAAAAAATTATAGTAATATACTATGATAAAAGTTAAGACCTACATGGTCTCCCTCTCAAAATATCTTACTATACTTTCGATGGTAAGTACATTTGTAGCTTCTCTTTGGAATACTTGAATTGCTAGCTTCACTGCTCCTGTACCTCAGGGCCGATATTAAGTACAACCAAGGCGACTCCAACACAAACCCTGTGCTGCCACAGCAGTCCATGTGTCACCCATGAAGTGGCTAAGGATGGGTAGCATATACAGGATGGGTACTCTGGACAAAGGGATGAATCAGCTTTGGATAGACAGAGCAGACGGTGGGAGCTTTTGTCACACTGTTCAGAGTGGTGTACAATTTGAAATGCAAGAACTTCTTTTGCAATTTTTCATTTTAGTTTTTTTAGACCATGACTGGCCTCAGGCAATTAAAACCTGAGAAATCAAAACTGCAGATGGAGAGACTCCTGTAATGCAAGAAATTAAACAGGTGTAAAGAGTAACCAACCAGGATTATAAGAAGCTTCAGCAAGGATTTTGATCCAGAATCAGATGTCACTTTCTGAACACCTACTCTTTTATTTTTATAGCAACATTCTGGGCTCAGTATAGTTGTTATCTGCACATCACAGGGAAAAAAAAAAAAACAGGCTCAGAGAGAAGAGCTGCTTGGGCTGGTATCATCAGTGGTGGTGAGTAGCACAGCCAGGATGCAAACAAGATAGCCAAGTGCAGTATTGTGTGCTTGGTCCTGCAAGCTGCTTATTCCTGCCTGGCCTGCAAACTACAAGCTTTCCTTAGGACTCCTGGAATCAGCAGGTAGAAACCTCCACCTATAGACTATCTCCAAATGGTGGTAAGGTGTTAAAGGTTGCCACTGGCTTCTAGGATGTCAAGAGTGATGGACCATCCCACCCGGACCATCATGTAATGCCATGACAGTCCATGTGATAACAAGTCAGCCATGAAGTGAGTAATGCTGGGTAGCATACATGCCATGGATACTCTGGACAAAGAGATGATTCCTGTTATGGTTTATATGTGAATGCCCCCCAGAAGCCTCATGTGCTCAGAGGCAGAGCTCATGGAAGACAACTGGATTATAGGGATGCTATAGCTGGCTTGGTGTTAGGAGTTGGGAACCTGGCTGAAAGAGGCTAGTCACTAGGGGTTTGACCTAGAATGGTTTATCTCCCTCCCGGCTCTACTCTTTATTCTCACTGATTCCCAGTCCCCATAAGCAACTTTTCCTCCACTATGCCCCTATTCTATGCCAACCTGCCTTGGAGCCAGTCAACTATAGACTGAAACTTATACAAACTGAGCCAGAATAAACCTTTCTTCTTTTAAACCTGTGGGTATCAGGCATTATATCTCAGCAACAAAGAAAGAGACTAAGACAATTCCCTTTCCACATACAGCCCACAAAAGCCAGATTTCCTGCAAACTTCATGGCTGAAGAATGGCAGGCAAGGACCTTGCATTTCCCAAAGGAATCAGGGTCCTGCCCCACCTTTGCCCCACAGCTATCTTGAACAAGGGTACTCCCCTACCTTAGACTGTTTCCCATGTGCTTCAGCTCCCCCTGACCCAAAAGCTGTAAAATCCAAGAGAAACAGCACCCCACCTAATTTTGAACAAGGTAGGCTATAAATAATCAGAAGCAGGGATTTTCTTCATTGCTAGGTTTAGAACCCAAACATGAAGGTCAGCACAGTATCTTTTTCGTGTGCACGGGCTCCTTAAAAAGCTGCTCCAATGTGCATGAAAGTGTACCTAGAGAGCATAAGCAAAGCACTGTGCAGATGAGGACAACTAGGTTCTTTGAGGAAGTTGGGCATGAAATACAGAGAGGGAAACATCTCAAAGAAGATGTCTTATTGGGGAGTCCAAATAAATATGTAAGTAACAAGTGGTTCACCTCCAATTCTCCTAATTGCCTTCCTTTACAGGCACGTGCGGTTCCACACCCTGAGGCCCCTTCACAAGGCAGTGTGGCACCAACAGGACTCCTGTGACAAGGAAGGCTCAGCATTCCTTATTAGCTGTGACCAGTCATCCAGGCAGCATGGGAGAAACAGTGTCAGCATGTACCTGTCACTGTCCTTCCACACCAGGCCAACTGTCCTGGGGGAGGCACAGGGGTGAAGGCGATGTGGGGAGAGGGTCCCTCTGGTCCTCTTCTTGTAGAGAGTCACAAGCCTGGCAGCCCCACCTTAGAAGCTGACCTCCCAGGGCCAGGCCAGGTCTTGACCCCACCTTGAGGTTTCAAGCACAAATCAAACAGCTACAGAGCATTCTACCTGCTGTTGAAGTGGGAAAGTGTGAATGTGTGCGCATGTGTGTTCGCACTTGCCAAAATGATTCACAGGCAGGTGAAGGGTCTCCACCTGCACAGCCAAGAGGGACATCCATGGAGGAAACGGCAGACATCAGGCAATGCCACTCTATCAGTGGGTTGCATGACAACTCCACCTGACGCCAACTGAGCACTGACTGTGTAGGGTTGCTCACGTACTTCATCTACGTCAGCCCACACCCCCAACCCCAAACCCTGGCTATTAGACATGCACCAGGAGTATTTGGGGACACTCTAGCAATCAAGCAAACTGATATTTCTGCAGCACAACAGCGATATTCACTAAAGTGAACCCTGCAAAACACACACACACACACACACACACCACTATAAATAGCTTCATTTCAGCTCAGGTCAAATCTTATTGTTAAATAAGTTACATGTATGCACCACACACACACACACACACACACACGCACACACACGCACAAAATCTTTTAGATTTTAAGTTTCTGGAATCCACAACTATGCATAAGGAATAATAGATTCATATTGCTCTTTACTCTTCCCTGAGATTCTACAAAGCTAATTCTGTTTGCTGTTCCAGCTTTCCAGAGAAGACCAAGGAACACAGGAGTTAAGACAGAATGTTCTCTGAGGCACTGGTGGAGCCAAGAGGAAACTGTGGCCATAGGAGCTGACCAGAGCACTGAGCCATTTACCAGCCTCCTGGAAAAAAGGCTCAAGCATCAGCAAATGTCCCCAGATGGCCCATGGTTTGCCCCAGGATGGTACAGTCTCCCTGCCAGGAGGCACCCACCTGGAAGCTACACAGACTTGTGCAGCCCCTGCACACCTGCCTGAGCCCTTGCCAGAGTGGTTTCCACCAGCAGGTGAGGCTCACCACGTCACCCAGGTGCCCAGGTAATTACTCCCCACCTGACACCTTCTGCTCAGTTCATTTTACCTATAACAAATATGCTAACCACATGCCCAGCCTGGCAGAAACAGGCTGCAGGAAGATCCCATATGAAGCAGGATGGGGTTTTCAGCAGGACTCCCAAATGGAAGGGAGAGGGAACACACTTCTTCCAATGGACACTGGCACCCAGTGACTGCTCAGGTGCAATCTTGCTCATCTCAGATACTCTTTATTGGCATTTTTTCAACTGCCATAAGAGATTCCTGCACAAGCAAAATCCTGATGCACTATTGCCAAATAATTACACGGTAATTTCCAAGGAATTAAGACACTCCCTCCAGCGGAAAGAGTGCCACCATCCTGTCCTCACCAAAGCCCTGGACTTGGAGCTTGTTAAGGAAACTCTGTCAATGAACAAAGCCTCAGCTGCAGCTGGCCACTGGCCACTTGTCTCACTGCTCTGATTTCTCATTAAAAATTAAAGCAGGTGCCTTTCTTCAGAAAACCAATTAGAGACAGGAACATCAGGCTCTGTGGGTGTGAACACGCACAGGGACACACATGTGCATGTGTGTGCAAGAGCATGCAAACATGCATGTGTGCAGATCCACATGCACACTGGCGTTCTCTCCACCTTGAGTGGAAACCCAAGCCTGGTTATCAGTTCAGTTCACAATGCCAGGAATCCCTGGGCAATGGCTCTGTTTGTCCAGGAAGAAGAAACCCAAGTCCTTTGAGCTCAGGAGCACATGCTCTGGTAGGGCTGAGCCAAGTGCAGAAGGCAAGGCAGACCCTGATCTGGCACCAGAGGGTCCCCTCCAACACGCAGCTCACTTCTGGCTGGGTGATCAGGGGCAGGCAGGTTTTATGCTGGGTCTTAACTTATGTAGAAAGATATAAAAGGCCATGGAGCTAGGAGAAGAAATAGCAAGAGACAAGGCGGGGAAAGGTGATAAACATCCTCCAAGTAGAGACTGTTCCAGGTGACACAATAGGGAGCTGTAGATGCAATGGGATATTCATCATGAGCGACCATAATCTCTATAAATTTAGACATGTACTGAAGAAAAAACCAGCAATTTGAACACTGCCTTGATTCCCTGTTCTTCCTTTCTGTGAGCAGGGGCCCTAGAAGGAACAGAGGATAAACAGAACTTAGCTGTCCCTTCCATCAGCTCAGGTTCCATCTGCCCCTCCTAACTCAAGCGTGGCCATGTGGCTGAGGCATTTGCAATGTGTGTGTACAGAGTACATGGCATGTCCCCAGCAAGCAGCAGCCTAGTGCATAACTTTAACCATACTTGGTCATTCTGGCCACATGGTTAGAGTGATCGGAGCTGGCATTTATGTGGTGCATCATCCACTTCACAGGTAAGGACAGTGAGGCTCTGAGAGGTGATGTCACTGTGCTGGAATCACAAAGCCAATCCAGACAGAATTCACCCCTGGGCCACTAGATGAGAGAGATGTGAGTAGATCTGGATACTAGATCACCAGATGGGGGATGAAGAGAAAGCAAAGGCCAAAAACCCCATGGGGAAGGCCCTGCTGTGGGGTACTGAGGCGCCGCGAGTGGCAGCGATAGTGATTCTGCAACGCTTGGAAAAGAAGAGAAGGCAGAAGATAAGTTAGGAGCCCAAGTGAAATTCTCAATAACAGCTAGTGATCATCCAGTGGGCCTTTTATCTAAGGAGGGGACCACATCCCAGCCCTTCATCTACATTCATGACCTCTCTTCCTCCCAACTCACACTGGATAGGAGAAAATGACCACACCAAGCAGCCTTGGGAAGGCCACCCTTCCCACAACCCAGACAGGAGGGTCAGGACAGGTCAAGGGCAGGGGTGTGTGTGTGTGTGTGTGTGTGTGTCTGTGTTTATCACCTGAGATGATGCGGCACATCTCCTTGTGTCAGAATTACACCATCAATATTTCCTGCTAGTTTTCTAAATCTTGTGTGACACTAGAGACATCACTTAACCTCTCTGAACCACAATTCCCTCTATCTATTGGCTGATTCCATGCAACAAGCAGAGAGAAGACCCACGATGGGCCATGTGTTAATCAGGGGATAGGGAGGGAGGGCAGTCGGTTCTGCATGGCCCATGGGTCAAATCCCAACCTGGATGGTGTCAGGAGCTGCATATCCCCCTTAAACTGGCTACCTTGACTAGGTCAGGAAGAGTCTTGGGAATTCAGGAAGTCCAGCCACTTTGAGAATCTTCTACCTGCCAGGGCAGTGATCAACTTCAGGGGCTGCCCGCCACCCCAACTTCCCATGGTGCCATCAGCAAGGACTGGCACTGAAACGGAGGCTGCCGTGGCCTCCGCCACCACGCTGCCATCGCCCCGCCCCCTCCAGCTGCCTTTGTGCCGGCTGCCGCCACTGCTCATTTCCAGGCAAATGTTCTAGTTAATTAAAACACACCCAAGTGCTCACATGCACATGAAGCCAAGCTACAAAATCTGTACTATCAAAGAGCAGCTCCCCTTCTCCAGCCTCGGATGAATGCAGGCCAGGGAAGTTTCCAAAGTTGATGTTATTGTCACCAAAGTGTTGCCCTCTCAAACCTTTCCTGCACACACACCTGTACACAGATATACACATGTGCACACTCGTGTACTTGTGCCTTTGTGTACCCGCAAGGCATGTACAATGCCTGAGTCCCAGACACATCTGTATTCACACACGAAACTGTGCATAGATATGTAACATGCACATACAAGCACTTGTGCACACACACACACACACATACACACACACACCCCACAGTGCTTCCTCCTCTAGGAAGTCTTCTCTAACTACTACAATCCTCCAGCTCAGACCAGAAGTCATGGCTGGCAAATAAAACACATAACATTTGCTGTACAAGGAAATGAATGAGGAAACAGAGTCAATTGGCCAATGGAGACCAAGCGAACAGAAAGAGCCCAGCTCTGGCCCACCCACATGCCCAGTGCTATGTCATTGCGGGATGAACTCCCAAGAGATGCAAAAGTACCCATGCCCCTCCACCAATGCTGCAGAACTAACGAGGGTGTATGTACATGCAGTTTGTCCAGTTCACATTCCCAGACTTGGACAGCTACAGGCACTGGCAAGAAAGGGCTGTGGTCATTGGTGAGGAGATGGCAGTGATCACCTTAAATGGGACTCTTCTCTGAGAAAGGACCCAGAGCAGTATCTTGCAGGACATTAGACCTGCTGACATTGCACATAGGACAGGCAGGTGACTCTTGAGGAAGACAGTGAACAGCAGGACAGCTCTGGATACGCTCTGGGAGCATATCCAGCATACCCCAGGTGCCCCAAAACTGCCCTGAGTGGGAACCACAAACAATAGTGTCCTTGACCAGGCCATGACACTCTGACAAGACTGCCACCCACGCAAAGCCCTGGGTTAGGACATGGAGTACAATAGTACAGCTGCACTGGACACCTGAAACCTCACATGGAAAATCAACCTTCTAACTCATGCCTGGGGACGGCAAAGCTATGCAGAGACCAGAAGGCATGAGAGTGTTACAAAGGAGCAGAGCAGGTACACAAAGGAGTCCTCACTCCCCTACTAAAAGGTAGTCCTAGGTTGACCACCTGGGTACTGCCTGAGTGTGATTAGAACTGCAGTTTTGGAGCAGGGTTCAGTGGTGCAAGTCTGTAATCCCAGAACTCTGGGAGGCTGAAGCAGGAAGATGGCAAGTTTGAGTATAGCCTGGGCAATTTACTGACTTACTGAGACCCTGTCTGAAAAATAAAAGCTCTTAAAAGGGCATAGGGATGTAATTCAGTAGCAAGACCCTGAGGCCAATTAGAAAGGGGAGGGAGGCAGGTGTAGGCAGTTTGTTTGGGGCCTACCTGAACCTGTTTAATGAGAATGTGCATTTTACATTTCCCACTAATAATTTTGTTAAGAATAAAATTAAGGGGGCTGGGAATTGGGATCAGTGCCTGCTGGACAAGTGTGAGGTTGTGAGTTCGATCCCCGGTACCCCCCACCACCAAAAATAAAAGAATAAAATTAAATTTTTTCCCTCTGGATTTATGTGTTTTATTTTTCAAACAGCTACTGAGTTGTTAGGACAGAAATACTTAAATTACATAGACCTGAATGCTTACATTAAACAAATGGTTAGATATTTCTTTTGACTTAGAAGTACCATGAAACTGGTACCAACACTAAGGTGCCAGGAACCAAAAAAAATTCCAAGCCCTGTGTCAGGCATGGTTCTGAGTGGCAGAGCAATAGCAGGAAACAAGACGACGCCCCTGCCCTCATGGGCTCAGCCACTTGGCAAACACAGAGAAGGTAACGATTAAAGGAGAGACTGAATAAGATGTCAGGTGACTGGAAGTGAATGGAAATAATAAAGCAGGTGAAGAGTTTATTAGTCATCTATCACACCTGAGTCCTGCCCTCCTCCTCTGTACTTTCCATGCCATCGCTTCTCCGGGCCAGGCACTTGATCAGCATCTTTTCTCCTTCTCTTCATTCTACCCTGGGCTGGTCCCAAGTCCTGTCTGTCCTGCCATCTGTCCTCCTAGCTCTTCACCTTCACTGTCTTCACTCGAGGCCAAGCCACCACGGTGTGATTGGGTAGCAGGTTTGGATCACTACAAGCAGGCTGCTAACACGTTCCTCCTCAGCCCAGTGGAGTCTAGTACTGAGCACAGGGTGCCTCACCCCACACTGTTTTAAAGCCCCTATGTCTTCCCATTGCTTTAAAGGTAAAGTTTCTCGACCACACGGGTTTTGCCTCATCTTTCCCCAGGGCTATGTGCAGCTTCTCAAATCTTGGGTGCAGACTGGACCTGCAATCCTTTCTTTTATTATACAAATTTTCTTATAGACCAACGGCCCAGCTTTGCAAAGATATGACATTACTTAAAAGAACACTGAATGAATGAATGAATGAATGAATGAAAAGCATTAAAAGCATCTGATGAGATTAATACTGCATAAATATTCAGGGACACCACTGAAAGCTGCCACTCTTGGGCTCTCCCTGCAGCCCATGGGGCTCTCTGGGGCTCAGACTCCCCAGCAGCACTAGTTAAAAGGCAGCAGTCACAGGTAAAAGCACAGCCTTTAGCCCAAGGAGTGCTATGCTGACAAAGGACAGTGGAGATAAAGAACTCCGAATTGCTCACAATCCACCCTGTGTCCTTTGGCTCCATGAAGCCCCAGAGCTAGACACTAGTCCTTCCTAGTGAGGAGACCAAAAGCTGCCTGGAACTGGAGCATCGGGCTCAACCCTCAGGTGAACAAAGCAGAAAGAGCGACATGGGAGATTTGGTACAAATTCCAACAGAAAGGAAGTAAGAAATAAAGGATAGGTTTGGGGAAAATGGCTGGACACCAAAGACCTCCTTTATCTTGAGTCCTGATAGCGGCAGCAGCTCTTGGGTACAATAGAATCCACCAGCACCCAGACAGAGTCACTCCCAAGTGTAAATGGAAAACAAAACGTGGGTTCTCTTCAGCAACTTACTTCCCCCTAGGCAGGACAGCTTTGGTTACTGAGTGCCTCCTGGGGCAAGGAGAGTGGTGAAACACTTGCTGATATGTTTATCAGCACAGTCGAGTTCACAAGGACAGCAGACTTCATAAGGCCAAGACAGTAATGGCAAAGTGGAGGTGGATGACACTTCAGAGTGGACTGTTTCACACCAGCCATGTCAAAGTCACAATTTCCAGGCACAGTCTGCAGTGAGTAGACGCTGCCCAGCTCCACAGCCTCAGCCACCACCCAAGTGCTTGCCCACAGTTACTGGAGGCTGCAGGGGTGGCAATGTTTCCATCTCTGCCTATGCTACGACTCCAAGTCCCTGTGTGTTAAGGCCAGATGCAATCATTATTTCTAGCCAGGCACAGGCCTATAATCCCAGCACACTGGGAAGCTGAGGCAGGAGGATCACAAGTTCAACACGTAGCCTAGGCAAGTTAGTGAGATCCTGTCTCAAAAAGGGGCTGGGGAAATAGCTCAGGGAAAAGTTCCTGAGTTCAGTCACCACTAAAGGGGCTGAGGGTGGCAAGTCTTCCTGCACAGCCATCCTCTGAGTTCCCCTCCATCTCTTCCTCCTGTACTCTCCTCTCACCCCTCCCCCTTCCATTCCATTTCTCTTCTGATACTTACCACCCTGCAACCCGCCTCCAGCATCCCCCTCAGGAGTCACCTTGGCCCTTCCCATATCACTTCTCTTTCCCCCTTTTCTGCATCCCTCCCCACCTCCCTGCTCTGCCCCTTTTCTCTCAATCCCCTTTTCCCACTTCATTCCTCAGGCCCCATCCTAGACCCCAGGGAAAGGAGCAGAGAAACTCTGAGCTTCCAGGGAGCTGGCTGCAAATCCCACTCCACCCGTTCCTCAAAGGAGGCAGAGTACAGAAGGCCCAGCCCAGGAGGAGCTGTAGCTGTCAGACCCTCTCACACTGCCAGGGGCTGAAGCAAGGCTGAGGCCGGTGAATTCCCCTCACCTCCCTCTGCAGCAACTGCCCCGGTCTGGGATCCCAAGAGGTGGATTGCATCTGGGCAGAACAGAACCTCTGACAGATGGGATGTCGCCCCGGGCATGGCAGGGGGGCCTGGGAGATGGGAAGGGAGGGGGCAGAAGGCTTGTGGAAGTGCCAAGCACGTGGAAGTAGTAGGGGTCAGGCACACAGGCTGTCAGGCCCAATACCAGCCCTGCCACTTCCTTGCTGGGTGATCTTGGGCAGACTGGTGAACCTCTCTGAGCCTCAATTTCCTCATTTATCAAAGAGGAGTGATAGCACAGCACCACCTGCCAAGGCTGCAGTGATGATGAGGGAGATGTTGTCACAGGTACACTATAAGTGGCAGTTCTTTTGTAGTGATGACAATTGCTCTCTCTGCGCTCTCTGTTGGCAGCTGTGAGCAGGGCAAGTAATTTAGGAGGCTCTTTTACCACCACCAGCCTAGGGCTCCCACCACACCTTGAAAAGCAAGGAGCCTCAGGGTAGAGAAAACCCTGAGGTTTTCTATCCCTGCCTGACCTGAGAAGCAGGGTCTGTCTCTAGGCCACAGACCTTCAGTGGCCAGAGACATGGGCCATCTGGCCACCTATCTGTATTCCTCACCAAGCACAATCCTGGGGACGGGTGGCAGAGAGACGCCTGGTGTCTGTCACCAACTTTACTGTCTGACATTTCACCCAAAGATACTTAGTGTCCTGTGTGCCACCTATAGGGCCTTCAGTGATGACAGATGCCATGCTGATCCTTCAAGGAGGTCAAAACCTCATTTGGGAGACAGATACTGATGAAAAAATCCTACCAGGTAAGTGTAACATCACTACTGGGGGAAAAGCCTCTAAGAACTCAGTGTAAGGATGCACTTAACACTGAGAGTTTATTTTTGCATTTAATATAAGTCTATTCTTTTCTTGCTGACGATTGAGCCAGGCAAGCATTCTACCCCTGAGCTCCACTCCCAGCCCCTGTAAGTATATTCTTACATGCTTATGCTAAGTGTTTTCCTTCTATGGAATCCCAGACTTTGGAATGTCAGAGGTAGATGAGATTGACTCTCCTCTTTAAGCAGAGAAACTGACACCCAGGGGGGTGGATCAAGTTTTCTGAGCCACTTAGTGGTACCCCCAGAGTAGAACTTACTTATCTTGCTTCTAAACTCAGAGCCCTCTCCTTTCTGCCACAGACGCATTGAAAACAGACCCCTTAGGATTTCAGCATCCAAAGGGAAATGGGAGGAAGAGAGGCCTCCTGTCCATTTCCAGGGTGCCAGACATGAGGCTGAGCTCTTTGTCTACATCTCATGCTGGATCCTGGAGCCATCATGAAGAGCAACTATGGGGCCGCTTGTAGACCACAGATGGCTCCGATCACAAACTCACAGGGCATAAAGCAGAATATATTAGGCATTCTCTGGTATAATCATATAGACCCACACGTGTACAGACAAAAACTAAGAGAAAACACATAACTATAAAAATAGTGGTTGGATAATGAGAAATTTTTCATCAAAAGTCAACTAACTGTGTTGTCGTTGACTGATCTACTGCATTCTCAGGTTGTAAAACTAGTAACACAGCCAAATATATAAGGGATATTTGGATTCTTAGATTGCCCTAGCAAAAATTAAAAAGACATGTCTAAGCTATTTTGAGGACATAATGTCATAACTTAATGCAAAAACTAGATGGTGAAATAGGGCAAGGATGAAAAGATCCTCAGTATTAGGCCAGTACTGGGGAAAAGGCTACATTTGCCTTCTTCCTGTCTGCCCAGACCTGATTAGGTCTGTCTTGAAAGGTCTGCTTCGGAATGAAGAGAAGAAAGGGGAAGCTCAGTCCCCCAAAAGACCAGTCAAGTAGAACACGGTCCCATAGCATCAGGCTCTTGGACCCCAGCAGGCAAATCCAAGAGATCTGTCTTGGTCAAGAGTGGCAATCTGGGGATGGGACTCATCTAGGGGCCACTATGTTCCAGAGTCTCCATTACCCAGAAGTTCTGCCCCCAAACTGAGTCCCCTCTAGGCCTCTTCCTCCAGGATCAGCAGTACCCCGCTTCCACCCCAACCGAGCCACAGGCAGGTGTCACCACACTCCTAAACAAAAGGACCCTGATAGGTGATTTGGCGGGGAATGCCAGACCCACACATACCAGGCAAAGCAGCTTTGTGTATAGCCGGAAGGGACCAGGGACTGTCCCTTCCAGCTGCACACTTAATGCACATATGCATTAAGTGGACTTCATCACCTGGCTCCACCACCATACCCCAAATACACAGCTCAGGGACCAAGGATACATTAGCAGCAGCACAGCCAGGCTGGCCAAAAGGACTTAGAAGAGAGCAAGCGAGACTGGATAACCACCTCTATCGGGGCTACAGAGGGAGGCATAAATGGCCCAGCCAGGGACACAGTGCAGGGGTCAGCGAGTGGGCCTCCCTCCAGGAGGTGGCGAGCAAGTCCTCACTGCCAGACACTGATGGGGAGCAGTCTTGGCAAAATTCCCAAAGGCCAACCAGTACCCCATCCCACTGTATTTTACCTGCTCTTAAGAGACACTATGAGGCACCTACTGTGGACCAGACCTGGGATAAGTGGACTCAGCCAGCACAAAGCAGGGGGGCCGCTACCTTCAGGCAGCATGGGATATTGCGGAGTCTGTAGTACCAGGCTCTGGCCCATTGTACTTACACCCCATGTCCTCACTGCTTTGTTCCCTGCCATAGGCTGGTCAGGACAGCCATGATTCTCCACCTCCGATCTCATCCCCTCCCCCCGAGACCTTCCCACATCAAGAAAGACCTTTGCTCATCCAACACCCAAGCCAAAATCCCAAGAGTCCCCTAAGACCCACACTTCCTTGCATGTTACCTATCTCTAAGTCATGTCCCTGTTGTTGCCTAAAACAGCTCTCAGAAACATTCTTTGTTCCCATCTCCACCTGCACCAAGCATTAAGTGGACTTCATCACCTGGCTCCATCACCATACCCCAACGATGAGTTCCATGGTGGTAAGCAGATGGACTAATGCCAAATCCCTGCCCCTCCACAACCACCCTGTGTCACCACAAACCCTGACACTGCTCGAAGTGGTCCCTGTGATTGCTGACACCTTCCCACCTTGGATCTGAGTCCTCCCCAGCTGTACCACCCCGTGATTTCTATCCATTGCCTGCTGTCACGCTCAGAGTCAGCCCCTCAGAGAGACCACGGAATGACATTCCCACCAACAGTAGAGTGCGGACGCAAGAGGACCCCATGAGATTAAATGGATCTATCGCCTAGTGATTCCGTGGCTGTCCCAAAGTCACAGCACACCTAAATCACGTTTGAGATGATGCTAGTGTAAACACATGGGCTGCACTGTCTATGTTAGCATGGCATGTATAAGGATATGCTGTAATAACACACATAATGATAATGAATATCTCTGTTACTTACTGGCTTATGTATCCGCATGCTCTACTTTTTATCTTCATTAGTAGGCTCCTTCTATTTATAATGAACATTTCGGTACAGGGCTACCACACTGTCACCGTGACACTGGCAGCAGCTTCATCCACCATGTTTATCACATCCCTTCACTGCACAAAGAGGCCATGTAAGCTGGTGATCCAGACCCTAACCCTAACCCTAACCCTAACCCTAACCCTAACCCTAACCCTAACCCTAACCCTATAAACTTCAAACCATAATGAAATCACCTAACACCACATTTCCCAGAACCGGTCCCAGACCTAAAGCATCCATCACAATGTGTAGCTATCAGCATGATGGTCCTTCTCTGGACTGTAAGCTCCACAAAGGGAGCGCCCCACCTGTCTCACGCACCAATGTCCACAGGGCCTGGCATGCAGCAGGTGCTCAACAAGTACCTACGGAAGAATTTAGTGCAAACCCTGCTACTCAAGCCTGGGCAGGGGTAGGGAGCCAGCCTCAGAGCCTTCCTGAGTGTTATCCCAAGTAGGGGGGCAGTTCTCACAGGCCTGTGCCCCCTGGTAGCAGGATGGGGCGTGAACACCAAGTACTCAGTGCAACTGACTGGAGGCCTCAGGCACAGCGTTCAGAAACCTGCCAGTCAGTGGAACTCGCTGCCAGGAAGCCAGAAAGTGCCCCTGAAGACCTCTGGAACTGGCTACCACAGGCACAGGCAGTGTGCCCTACACAGAGGCTGCAGGATTTTTCCTGCCGGTCCTGCCACACTCAGGCAGCCCCCATGCTCTGGGCAGCCCCTTTTGAGTCACACTCAGACTTTCCTACCTCTCAAACTTTGCCATCACTGTCCCCTGACAGAAAGATTTCTCTGTTCTTATCTCTCCAGGACATTTCTAATAAAAACCCAAAGTTCTGGCTTCTCTTAGAAATCTGGAAGTTTGGGCAACACTGGGCCAAACTAGATGGCCAGGTGGCCCAAACCATCAGCCAGCTGGCCCTCAGGAGAAGCAGGTGGCCTAGGTCCACGCCAGCTCCCCGTCCTAACTCCCACTTCCCAGCCTTACCTGCATGATCCCCGTAATCATCCACAAGTCCTATGCTACTGGACACATCCTCATCCTATCCCTGGACTATAGGTTTCCTCCCATCCAAAAGTCTCGCCTTCTCTCCGTCCCTCAGCATCCATGGCTGGAAGGAGAGGAGGGCAAGGAAGGGTGTGTGTAGATGCACACTAGGTGACGCCCTCACACCTCCCCTCCTCTGGCCCAGCATCTCCACTCTATCTCGGGAACCTGAGTTAGTGGCTCATATATGGCCTCCTGTGGTTTGTCCCCCATAGTTTATTAACATCCAATAATAAACCCCGTGCAAGTCTCCCATGGAGCTGCCAAGAGAAGCTGGGCTGAGGTGGTGGAGTCTTCCCTGTCCTGCTCCCTCTCAGCAATTTTTTTGCCATAAGGGAACAATTAGGAAAAACTCCCTCCAGGTTATATTTAGAAAGGGGTGGGGGAGGAGCTTCCTCTAGTAATTTTCATTCAGTTGCACAGACTGGCTGTCCCCACCTACCCCCAGGCCAGCACTGCAGGGCAGGCAACCACCTCTCCCAAGCATGGGGAAATGAAGCCCAGCCTCTGCCCGGCCCTGATTATGCTCGTGTTTAAAAATAAGATGTGAAAGATGCATTATGTAAGACCTATAACACTCTCCTGCCCACCTCCGACTCTGGAATCAAAGATCATCATTTCTGCCATCAAAAAAGAATGAAAGAAAAGCAGGAACAATGAAAATAGCCGCCCGACATGAGCCAGATCAAAGGCATGGACACAGAAAATGAGGATCCAGGGGGGCCTTTAATTACTGCTGCATCCTCCGAGTCATGTGGTGAGAGGGGAGAAGAAAAGTTTTGAAGGCCACCAGGTTCTGTCCTGCTGAGGCTCCTGTTTCCACCGCCAGCACCAGTTCCCGACAAACTCTCGCCTTTCATTTCCCTCCCTTTTTTCCCTCCTTTTTCTCTGCCCCCCACATGTCAGACAGGACTCCCAGACTCCCCAGTGCTTGCTGTCCACCAGCAGTGAGAGCTCAGAGGGGCTCCTCATAGACCCTGAGGAGGGGACTCGCTGCCCCCAGAAGGCCTGCAGCCAGGGTGGGCCCCACACCAGCCTCCCCCCCAAAACCAGCCAGAGGGGCTCCAGGAGGGACCCGGGGTACCACCACTGGAGCCGATGCTGCAGAACCACAGTGACTTTCTTTTCTTTCTTTCTTTCTTTTTTCTTTTTTTGCAAGTCTCCCTGGTTGAGAGGGGGAAAAAAAAACTCTTCAAATTCACATTGGGCAGGGCTCCGTGGGGCAGCAGATCAAACCTGAGAACTGGCTGTTTGAGCTCAGCGGCAGAAAAAAGGATTGCCCAGGGACTGAGCTTAAGTAGAAGCTGGATTAAACTTCAAACGCAAGCTCCTCCTTTTTCTACACAGCAGACAGTCATGGCTAATATTGCAATATGGACTCTAAAAATGCATTACAAATAACTTACTCTGGGCCCGGACCTGAGTCTTTTGTATTAAAAGGAGGAGCCAAAGAGATCATTTCAACAGAAAAGACAGGAGTGCAGCCCGCCCTCTTGCTGGGCGGAGGGAAGACGTGGAGGTCTGGGCCACAGAGGCCAATCCAGGTGGCTCCCCCCAGAGGCGGCACAGGGTCTTCCTCAGTGATGCCACCCCAGGTGCACTGAAAAGGGAAAAATGTTAGACCAAGGTGACACAACACTAGTACATTTAAAATGTCTACTAATTTAATTAATTAAAGCACAAACGCTTTAAATTTACATACAAACAAAAGAGCATAATTGTGTTATTCACATGATAAATGAGTGACTCATTAAGAAAGAAAAATTCACAAATTTACATGCCAGTGGGTGGTGTGATAGTTGGAAAGCAGAAGGCAAATTCCAAGTTGTAGAACTTTTTTCTTCCCAATCTTTTCTTCACTCCATAGCTAGAAATGAGGGTCTTCTTGCCTCATTAAATAAATATCCTGTTTATCTGGAAATGACAGTATCCACCTCTCTAGTATCTACAAGAGAGGCTCCAGATGCTAGCAAATGCCCAGAGCTGGACTGGGACTAGCCCATGCTAACTGGATTCCTGTGGTTGGCATACAAGAGCTCCTGGCAAGCTGGTCATGGTGGTGCATGCCTTTAATTCCAGTATTCGAGAGGCTGAGGCAGGCGGATCATTGCAAGTTTGAGACCAGCTTGGGCTACAAAGTGAGCTCAAGGACACCCTGAACTGCATAGCGAGACCCTGTCTCAAAAAGACAAACAAACCAACAAAAAGAGTTCTGGCTTGGGAACACAGGCACGAAGGTGAGGATTTTGCAGGTCTGGTTGTTGGGACAGGAGATGCTATGGCTTGAGTTGTCTTCCAGAGCTGGTGCATTGGAATCTTAATGTCTGATCCAACGATGTTGAGAGATCAGGCTTGAAGAGGTGATCAGGTTGTGTGTGCTCTGCTCCCATGAACAGATTGATGCTACAGCACTGGGATGAATGAGATATCACAGAAGTGGGCTCCTAACAAAGGATACGTTTGCAACTCTTCCTTTTTCTCTCTTGCTCACGCATGCTCTGACCCTTTGGATGCCCTCTGACACAAATCATGTAACAAGAAGGGCCTCACCAGACAGTCCTAGAGCTTGGCCTTTCCCACTTCCAGAACTATGAGCCAAATATTGTTCTATTGTTCATGGATTACTCAGTTTGTGGTCTTTTATTTTTAACAGCAGCAGAAGGTAGACTAAGAAGTATTCATTCTTGTTTATGTTTGTTTGTGTTTATACATCACTGTGGTGCTTTAGGATATGGGTAGATTTAGACAAGGATATGCTGCTTTCCTTGTATTAGCAATACCCAAAACCCATCCCTGAGGCCCTCAGTGGGTTGTGGGGTCCTCATGTCTAGGACAAGTGGCCCACAGCATTGCTGTAAACAGCCTCCCTGCAGCACCTATGGGCCCAAAGGTATGGTGTGCCACTGCTGGCTTCCATATAGCTTCATAAAGGACAGGGACAGGCCAGGTAGCCAGCAGAGGTGCCCTGGTGGGTGATGAGTCTGTGGTAGCAGCTGAGAGGACCATTCCTCCCTTTCTTCCCCACATGCATGCCTGGACCTCAAAACCTCAAAGGGCTCCCAGTATAGCAGCCCAGCCCTACCACAGAATATACCTCTCCTGTGCACCCAGGTACTGGTTGCCCACCAACCCCTCCTGCCATCTCCCAGCTGAGCCTCCCTCCCCATGTACCTGGCCCCTAGTGTTTCCTGGTCCTGGTCCTCCTTTCTCTGATCACAGCCCCAGTGAACAGTGCTATGCAGCCCCTCACACTTCTTGCTAAAGCTTCATCATCATGCAAGGGAGGCCTCAGTGGCCCCATCTCCTAGAGGCCAAGAGGAGGCTCACACTTAAGTTAGCTGCTGAAGAACACAGACTTTGGGTTGAGAAAAAAATTGAACCTAAGCTTGTCAAGATCTCTATCCTTTCTCCAAAGATTGTTCAGCCCCACTGATAATATAACAACTAGTCAACACATTTGGAGAAAGGTGCAGATCAGAGAGGCTCCAGAAGAGGCAGCAATGCACTGCCTATTGGAAGCCTCCCAGCTCCTTCAGGAGCACCAGGAGACATCCAACAAGTTCAGGGTCAGGAGGGTGGGAGGGAGGTACAGACCTCCAAACAAGGAGATGGTGGGCCAGGACATGTGGCAGTGGACGGAGAGGAAGACTGGGAGAAGACTTAATGAAGCTGTGTCACCAGACACGGGCTTGGGGAGCTCATGGAGACAGGAGACAGGACTGCTCCCATAGCCAATAGCTCCAGTGAAGGCACCTGATCACAGCCGTTGATCACTTTTTTCTTAGCAGCAGCAGACCCACTGCTATTTCCTTTGGGCCTCTAGTCACCAGGAGGGCGTCTGGTCCCTGGTGGGGCAGTGAATCCTCTCCAGAAAGGACAGTTTGCTTACAAAGATGTGCTCAGCATGTATACCCAGATATAAGGAGTAGATACAAAAGTCTTCTCCAGTCTATCAGGCTGTCTGAAACTTTTAATACGTGGCCAGAAAATCAGTACTTTGAGGAAGACACTTGCATCTATACCAATGTTCATTTTGTGGGAAAATGTAACAGGGACCAAGAACCTGGGCGTTAGAGTCAAAGAAGTATGGATTTGCCTCTCAGTCCTGCCATATTTCTGAGTGACCTTGGAGGGGCCGGGAATTTAGCTCAATGGCACAGCAACTGCCTGGCAAGTACACAGTCCTGACTTTATTCCCAATATCAAAAAACTGGCAACTTGAGTAACCCTGAGCAAGTTACTAAATCTTGGTTTCTTTATTTCCTGAGACAGAATCTCACTATGTAGCCCAGGCTTGCCTCAAACTCAAAATATTTGAGTCCCCATGGAGTCCTCCTGCACTTCAGTTCACCAGGAGATTTGGGTAGGGATGGGACTATGAGTGTCATCCTTTATAAAACCTAGAGTGGTGACAGAGAAATAAAGTTCCGTGTAGCTCAGATCCCACACCTTGCTCACAGTCCTCCCTGACAAGATGTACCTGGGCACATATGCCTGCAAATGAGTACAATTGTGTGGTATGAAGAAATACATCTCTCGGATTAAAAGATTTTAAAAAGACGGCACATGTGAGAAGGGGCCAGCAGCAGAGTGGTCAGCACAAGTCCTGCTCATACCCAGCAGGGCCAAGACCAAGAGCCCAGCACAGGCTGCTACTCGGCCTGCTCCTGGCACTGAGAACTGAGAGCAGCTCCTCACCACCCCATTTTTTATGCACAGTGCATGACAGGTGAGGACCCCTCTCATGGGCTTGTACGGAAAAAACAATGAAGCCTTCTCCTTCCCCGTGGGCTCACTGGCAGAATCCCAGTACACATCCTGGTGCACGGAGCCAAAGGGTCTGCATGCAACCAAATCCAAGCCCCTACATGGAGCCCCACATGATGCTCAGCCCCAAGCTGCAGTGAGGTGGGGGTGTTGCCATGGCTCTCACCAAGAACCAACACCTGAACCCAAGCGCAACCTCATCCCCACGCAGACCACAGAGAGGCCTGTGACCACCTCATCCATCTTGCTGGTAGCACAGAAGCCAAGAGGACCAGCTACAGTGATGAAATCCTCGGGAAAGGACGAGGAAAGAAATAGGGATAAACCCCTGGGTGAACAACTGATGTCCATCCACTGATGACATGCCGAAGAGCCACTGTTGGGCTTATGACAAACTTCCCACGCCTGCTCTCTATAGCAGCCTCTCTGCAGAAGAGACTACCATCCCTACTGTTCAGATGAGAAGCTGAGAATTGGTGAGGATGCCTTGCAACCTCCACGAAAGCAGGGCTGTCCGTTCATTCTTGTCCTGAGCTTAGCCTTCTGTTGTGCTTGGGACACAACAGGCACTTAATTTTATGTGTGTGCGTGTGTGTGCGCGCGCGCGCGCGCGCGTGTGCGTGCTGGGGATTGAACTCACAACCTCGCGTTTGTCAGGCAGGCTAAATCCCCCGCCCCTAAAAATATTTCTTAAACAAATGAGTGAAAAATAATCATAAAATCCTTCAGAGTTCTGCAAAAGTAGACTATGACTAATTCACTTTCTTCTCTGATTAAGAGTGAAGGAATGAAAATAATAATAATTAATATTTATTAAGTGTTTATCAGGTGCCAAGCTTTGCTCCAGGCACTTTACATAGACTAGGCATTTCATTCTCACAACAACCCTATAGAGTATACACTACTGTTAGTTCCATTTTACAGATGGCAGACCGAGATGTGGACAGTTAAACAACTTGTCCAACAAGAGGCATAACTAGGATTAGAACCCAGGCAGTGAGATGCCAGACTGTCTCCTGGCAGAATGCTTCAAGCTTCTAGGTCTCTTCAGCATCCATTCCCTGCCATCTGTGGTACAGTGCTGTCTTCCTCAAGCAAACAGCCCTTCCCTTTGTGATATGAGACAGCCAGCCAGGTAGCAATGCATCCCCAACCACAGAGAGTGGCTTCCAGTTGGATACAGGACCAAGCTGAGCCCACCAGAGTAAATCCTGAGACCTCCGGATACTGTAGGAAAGAGATGCCCTACCTGAGCAAGGAGAATGTGAGCCTGGAGTTGCTGGGGGCAACTTGCCCTCCTTTAGAAAAAACCTGGCAGAGTGAAGCCAACAAAGAAAAATGGAGTGACAAGAGCGCAAGCGAGACAAACTCCTATGATCCAGCCAGGCCTAAAGTTTATTCTTAAGCTGGTTTGAGATACAGCTCAGCTATTCCTTGCAATGAAAGACACAAGACCAAAGTTGCCACTCGGTTCAACATCCTCATCCTGTGAGGGCATGAGCAGGTCAGTGACTGAGTCAAGTTCACACAGCTGGCGTCAAAGCCAAGGTCAAGTCTATGAAACCACCAATGCCATTGTCCATGACATCCCTCTTCGATCTCCGTCTGACAACGTTCACCCCAAGCCCTACTCATTTTTGTGAACCTCTGTTATTAGCACAGGGTATAAGGATGCTTCATCCGTTCATTAAATGAATGGAAAGGAGGGAAGGAGGAAGAGAACAAGGCTTGGTATTACCAAGCACCAAGTCCAGTGCTTAATATAAAGTACGTCCTATCCGAATCCCCAAAAATCAGATGTGTGGAAGAGTAAATGGGCAGCACATAGTCTACATTGTACCAAGTGATTATGGAGGTTTACTCAGTTCCCCCAATGGCAAGGGGGCTGTTCAGCTGGGCTGCACGCGTAAAATTTCTAACACAAATTTTAGTGCCTGCAGTCACTTTTCAAAGCACTTTCTAGCTGCATGACAAAAACATCCAGTCTCTGCCCATCTGTGAGCAGGGGTGGCCCAGATACTAACTGCCCCACGGGCAGCTTCTTTCCCTTTCTGTGTTGCTCAGATTCCCAAGGGTTCCGGGTCCTGTGCTCTCCTCCCTCACAGCAGGCAGCCACCATAGGACCTGTGCTGGGCTCTGCCCTTCTCTATGCAGGAAGGACTCTGATGCCTTGTGGCCCAGATAGATGTTCCTTAGCACACTGACAGGTAAAGGGGACAAGGCAGCCAAATTTGGGCTACTCTTGTTTCTTGGGGGG
>PVJX010000455.1:57585-259728 GCA_004027295.1 Dolichotis patagonum | reverse complement strand
TTATGGTAATCATCCCTAATTTTCCTATCAACTTAATCTGAAGCCCTTTATAAGTTACACTGTCTTATTATGACTGATCTTATTTGAATCTGGTTTGTTAGATTGCTACTTTGTATTGACTGATTTTATTTAAATCTGTTATGATGGATAGCATCAAGTCTAAGTGTATAGGCAACTACACTGAAGATGACAAGATTCATTAAGAGACCCACTCTGGTTTGATTATTACTTGCTTTTGAAGTCTTATAATATCTCCAATGCTTCGTTTTTATTAATGTTGTTATACACTGCTGAGACACCATGGTAACCATTATAGATCACCTGATATTGTGGTTTTATGTGACTTTTCTGCCTCATGCTTTTCTAGGAATTGTTTTGTTTTATCTTGCTCTGTTTTGTTTTTCCTGCTAATATAGAAATGATAGATATACGTGTAGAGACTCATGCAGGTATAGAGCTTATAAACAGTTTACAAGAACCAACTATATAACACATGTTGAAATGAACAACTACTTTTAAGAAAAAGAGACAATACAATACCCAGTGCTGATTCCATAATGTCATGATGTGAAGTCCAGCAAAACTATCACTTTTCGTTCAAAGTGATCTTAGCTTGCTTTGCCTTGTTTAATTTCAACACACATTAAGGTATGCACAGCTGTTTTGAGAAGAATGAGAGACATTATGACAGCCATTCTTGGCTTCCCTAATGTCTGGTCTTGAAGACTTGAAATGCCCTCCTCATCCTGCTCAGATCAATTCCATACAAGGTTGTGTCATGTGAATTCCCTGTATGTGACAATATGGACAACTATTTGGACCAAAACAAGAGTCAATATGATAGAGAGTGAATATCTCCGATTGAATAGTTTTGAAATTTATGTCTTTTACATTGTTTTCTTGTGATCCACTTTGTTCTGTCTTATTGTGTTTAATTTTACCCTTCTGATATAATTGCATGTATTTGTCAGATTGTGGAGCAGAACTATTGACAGTCTCACTGTTTGAATGTCTACTTTACATGTTTTAACTTTGTAAATTGAACAACTATTTCCAAGAAGTCAGTATGTAATTTGTCAAGCAATAATTTTTTTAGGTTTTTTTTGTTGTTGTTCTTTTCCTTTTTTCCTTGGAATACTGTATTGTTGCTACCCTTTATTCTGTTTTGTTTTGTTTTGTTTTCTCTTTAAATAAAATTATTTAAAAAAAAAAGAAGAAAGAAATAAAAGAAAAACCCACAAAATTGTATATGGTAACCAGCCTATAGCTGTATCTTTGGCTTCTGTCTCTTAGCCTTGTGTGCCTTTTAGAATGTTGAGAATTGTTTCTTCATGTTGGTGTTGCCTGTTACTCCAAGGGTGTCACTTATGCTCAGAGCTGCCTTTGAGGCAGGCCTATGTCTGGGGTCCCATTGTGGGTGCAGTCAGTAGGTAACCTCTTGTAGAAAGATGCAAATTCTCAAAAAGTCCAGAGATCTAGGAACCAAATGGAAAGACATTAGAGAAAGTGAATTCATGGACAGCTGAGATCATCATGGTAACTTTGGAAGAAAATCCATAATCGAACTTCCCACCTGTCTAAATACTCAGTACTTCTTAGAATAAATTGCATAAATAGCAGTAAATATTCAGTGAGCACCTTTGTATTCCATGTATTCCTTTGTATTCCTGGCACTCAAAGGATCCCAAAAAAGTATAAAAATAGTTGCATTATCAAGAAAGGTAGTTTGCATGGTGATTATGAGTGAGTCCTGCAGACTCGGTCCAGGTGTGAGTTGTAGCTGCAACACTTACTGAGGTAATTACCCTGGAAACACCATTCAGCATCTGTGACTCAGTTTCCTTGCTTTTCATAAAGCATATGGTGGTAAACCTTGGCTCATAGCATTCTTGTGAGCTTATGCACTTTGATTCCATAACAAGAAAAGCATACATAGTTAGTTCTCAATAAATGCTAGCCATTTATTTGAGAGCTTAATTAGAGGAAATTTTTGTTTCTTGTTTTTGGCAGTACTGGAGATTGAACCCAGGGCCTTTGCACTAAGCTACATCCCTATCCCTTTTTTATCTTTTTATTTTCATACGGGGTTTCACTAGTTGCTCAGTTTCCCAGGCAGGGCTCAAATTTGCAATTCTCCAGCCTCAGCTTCCCACAGTTGTCAGCTTATAAGCCTGTGCCACCACACCTGCCTTTCTAACCAGACTCTGATCAGGGCTCTGTCCTTTGTACTGTGGCTCTTAGACTCCGGTCCCAGCCTCATCAGCCATCAAGCAGCTATGTGGCTTCAGACAAGTCCTTAGCTCACGTCCCTCACAGAAGCTCAGGGTTCCACCCAGCAAAGTGAGAATCTCCTTGTTGCCCTGGACCAGAGGGTTACTTTGTGGATTTCCAAGACATTCTCCTTAGTAAAAGCCCTTTGTAAGATTCACAACTCTGGACAAATGTGTAGGCTCAGTAGATCTCATTTTAATTAAACATTTATTAATTAAAATGTCTCATTATGTCTTATAACAACGTATTATATATAAGTTGTTATTATTATCCAATTGCATAAGTAAGGCACTTAGAAGAAGCAGCACGTAACTGTTGCTATGGCGCAGGTAGACCATGAGTGGGAAAGAAAAGAGCTCCTAAGAGTCACAAAGGGGAGGAGGGTGCCTGTTGGATGGGAAGGCTTGGTTTGCTGGATCTGGTGGGAGCGGGACTGAGATCTGAAGGAAGGGATAGTGGATGAGTGGCTAAAGAATAATTTTGTGAAAATAAAGATGATGCTGGTTATAACAACATGGTCATAACGTCTCTGTATTTAGGAATCTCTTTAAAGGTACCATGATAGACATTTTCTCAATATGTCCTCTAATTCTTGAAAAAATCCTCTCAGATTCCCATTTTACAGGGGTGGATACTGAGGCTGAGAAAGCTGAAGTCTTTTGATCAAGTGCACATGACTCACAAGTGGTGTTTACAGGGCCTGGATGCTGTGCTAGCAGATGTCAGGGTCTAGAGGATGTCGATCATGAAGGATCTACTGCCTCCACATGGAAAAAGTGGCAGCAAACAGGCCTGAGACATTCTCTCCCTTCATCCTTCTACCTCTCTCCAGTTTGTGTTTTCTACGAAGCCTGCTTTAGTGTTTTCTCCCCTGTGTCTGGACCGTGTGCCTGTGTTCTTTCTCAGCAGGGGCCTTGCCTTACTCTGTATCACACCCTGTTTTTAATCTCTGGTACCTTCAGCTAGAATGCAAGCTCCAGGGTGTGAAAGGCCGGGTGTCCTTTATTCACACTAGTGTACAAGGAAGAAGGAAGGATAGAAGGAACAGAAGAAAGAAGGAATGATGGAGGGAGGGAGGGAGTGTTTATATAATCAAAGCTAAAGCTGGCAATGACTTTGGAGATTCAGACTGTGGAAAAATTTTTAGAAGCCTCTTTAGGATAGATTTCTTTTATCCTTCTCCTCCCGATATACACAAGTGGGGAATAGATGATGCTTTCTGTTGGACCTGAGTCTGTCAGGAGGCAGTGGGGAGCTCGCTCCTGGGAAGGCAGACTGAGCCCGTCAGGAAGCGCGTGGCTGGGCACTGCACCCATCTGCTCCACCTGCCCAGCTCACACGTGGGCCTCATTGCTCAGAGCCATTGCAGCCAATTTGGTCGATAATCTGCAAATTAAAAATTCAATAAGTAGTTCCCAGAATCATTTTCAAAAGCTGGGACATAGAAATTAACATGTTAATAATCGGTGCGCGGTGGGGTGGATTTTCTTCTGTGGATTGTCATTGCTTTAATTTGGTATTACAAAAAGGCCACGGGATGCATTCCTTTAATTTTGTTGCACAGAGTGTAGGCTTTTAGGGGTGTTCTGTAAGTATCGATGTGGATAATGATATTTCACATGGATTTTGTGGCAGCTTAGGCAGGAAATAAATAAGGTGTGGTAGGATTCATCAGAATTTCTTTTAATTTTAAGGCCTTTCATCTGCATGGCACTTTTAGTCTTTAGTTCATAACTCAAATAACTCTCACATTTGCTCTGAACAAGCCTGGGAAGTAGGCAGAGGCAGACATTTCTTTCTGTGCACACATAGGAAGGATCACAGTGGGAAATGCATGGCCTCATGTCCACAGGCCCTATGTAGTAAGGTGCCCTTGAGAGACAGGCCCGCGCGGTTCCTGGACAGGCACTCTTTCCTCCGAGTGTGAAACCCACTTTGCTAACAAACTCATGCACTGGTTGCTCCACAGTTCAGATATAATAACATTAAGGTCAAAAGCCTGGTCTGAAAACAGCCCAGCTTTGACAGACGGACCTGGGTTTGAATCCCAGTTCCATCACAGATAAGGTTAGGAGCCCTGGACTTGTTACTGTACTTAAACCACCCAAGCTTCAAATCCCTCTTCTAAGTGATGCAGAGAGCAGTAACTACTATCAGGATGAAAGCAGAGGGATAGCTGAGAAAGTGCTCAGTGGATACTTAATGTGGTTTCTGGTAATGCTACTGCAGATATGTGGGACATGGTATGGGAAATGGAAAATGTCTTAAACAACCTTTGCTACACTGTCCTTATGGTGGTCACCAGCCCTTATAGGGCTATCTGTGTTTACATTGGCTAAACTTCTAATTAAAAATCTGGTTCTTCTGTCTCACCATACCCATGTTAAGTGTCCAATACCACACAGGACTAGCGGCTATCATATTAGAGGGCAGAGATCCAGACCATTCCCAGCATGACAGAAAGTTCTGTTGGACCTCAATGCCTTAGGCCAGGTGTTCTCTCCAAGATGCACAAGGTTGCTGCCAGAGGCCATCGGAAGACATGGATGGGAGTGTGCCCATCTTCCTTTGTTTAACAGTATTGTTTACGTTGGGGCTATGCAAATGGTGTGTGAGGAATCCAGTGCAGTGCGTTTAATAGGCCCACTCCAGAACATCCTGCTGATAATTGTGTGGAGCTCTGCAAATGGTGGGTAATTTCCTCTCAGGTGCCTGTTCTACACGCTTGTTTGGCATGCTTTATTGTCGGGTGGATTTACACTCTGCATTTGCCATAAAAACTGTTTCCAAAAGAAACAAGAAGCGTAGCAAGATAAAAAGCGATATAAAAAGGGGATTTTGTGATTTATTTATGTCAAATTTATGGAAGATGACAGGAGGCATTACAGTTCCAAAATTAGTTGTCACAGTCAGGCTGTAAATCCTGTAGGACAGGAGTTACAGGAATGGGTTGGGGACTGGGACCCCTGGGTCTGTAAGTGGCCTATGGAAAGGCCAGAGAAGGCAGGGGACTTCTAAAACCCTCTCCAGAGGGGCTTGGCTGTCCCTCAAGCTGCGGAGCTGGCATTTAACGGTAACAAGTATCGTGTGCTTGCCACATTTTAAGCACCTCCTGTGTACAATCTCATTTAATTCCCACTGGTTTTGCTATTTTAATCATTTTACAGATGTGGAAACTCTGTACTTTCTCTTTCCCGAGAGGCAGAGTGAACCAGGGCTGAAACTAGAATAAAGGTGGCAGCTGACTCAAATATACTTGCTTTGCTTTCCCTAAAAATTTACATTCATTTATGTTCATTTGTGGTCTAGGCAGCATCTACTCAGCATGCACCATGCTCTAGAGCTACAGAAATGCTAAGACATGGCTCCTGGGATCAGGGAAGTTTTGATCTGGTGAGTGATTAAACTGATATACAAGAAACTATTTCATGACTCAGACTTTACAGAGAGATGCACAATAGATATGGATGGAGTTCAGGGTCCATAGGAAGCCCCCTCTTACCCCTAACTGTGGGCCAGTGCCATGGGGAAAATAGCCTTGGATGCAGAGATGGGGAGAAGGATGGTCAAACTGACTCTCCTCAGCTCATGATGAGAAACCTTTCATTTTCCCAGGAAATGAGCTGGTAGACTCAATCCATCTACACTGTTTTTTAAATTCTTTGTGTTTTGTGAGTAAGTAGAATCCTAAAGAGTGTAGAGGAAGATGAAGCATTTCTCTCAGTAATAAACTAGTTTCATTTATATTTTCATTTTATTTTTAATTGACATGTAATAATTATTTATATTGATGGGGTACATGTGGTATTATGATAGATAGATATGAGTAATGATCAAGTCAGGGTGATTGGCCTAACCATCACCCCAAATATTTATCATTTGTTTGTGTCAAAGAACATTCACAATTCACCTACTTTGTACCTACTTGGAATTATAGTAAATCATCATCAACTAATAGTTGATGATGATTTACTATAATCGTCATCATACTATGATCATACTATGACACATCTGACTAGAAATTATTCCTCCAATCTACCTGTAATTTTGTCCTCTTTAATGAGCTCTCCATGTCTCCCTCTTCTCACTGCCTTCCTTCCCAGCCTCTGGTAATCACTATTCCATTTTCTAGTTCTATGAGCTCTGTTTTAAACGACAGAAACACTGTTGAGAACTCGTTTTCTTGGTTTCCACTAACACTGTCTTTCTCCAGCCACTTCTCCTTGCTCTGCTTTAAGGATTCCTCTTTGTTCAGCCCTTAAATATAGATGTTCTCCCTCTGCCATAACCCAAAGGGACCTCTTGAGCCTTCTTCCATTCCTGTTCTGCATACTGCCCTGTGGGATCTTGTCCACTCCTGTGACTCAGATTCTGTGCATTTTCTGATGACCTCAACTCCAAATGCTCAAAGGTCCTACCTTGACTTTTGAGTTCCAGGTCCTTCTATTCACCTGTCCACTAACCATTTCCAGAAAAATTGCTCTGCTGCTGCCCAGCTTGTTTATTTCTCTAGATTCACTCCCACACTGAGAAATACAGTAAACTCCCATGCAGAAGCCGTAAGGTCATCCTCTTTCTCTCCATTTTATATTCATCAGTCCCCATGTCCTTAATGTATCCAAAGTCTCTATCTGTCTCTAACCTGTGGTCTTTATGATGAATCTCAGTTACTATATTTATAGGAATGATGAGGAGCAGTTGCTAGAGATGTAATTTGGGTGAGTGCTCACTCTAATTTAATTTCCTAAACCTTTCGGTATCTTAGTTTTCGTGTCTGTAAAATAGAAGTAACTTGTTTGTGAAATAGAAGTATTTCTTTTTTGGAATTCTTGTAAGGCTTTAATACATAAGAGAACAGTTCCTAGAATAGATGAACACCATTTAAGTGTTCACAGTTATAAGTGAACATTTAGAGCCTGGAACCCTGCAGAGAGTCTCACAGAACCCCATAGTACTATTGGAGTTTCTGCTCATCCCATTTTACAGATGAGAAAACTGACCTTTCAAGAAGGGAAATAAATTGTCCATACATCTATAGAGTAATAAAGCGGGCTTCTTCCCTATAGCAGACTGAGGGCAAAACACATGTCCTCACCTGCTCTGCTTTCTGAATTGACCTTACAAAGACTCCTGCACCAGCCTATAGCTCCAGTTTTGCCTCTCTTACTGTCTGCTCAATATGGCTGCCTCACTATGTTCTCAAGAATGCTTAAGACGTCAGAACTTTCGAGCGTTCCTCCATTATTTGCCCTTCTTCCTTTTCATTCTGATGTCCCATTTTCTATCCTCCTGGCCACCTTTTTAACAGCTCCAGGAGCAAGTGCATGGCTGCCAGGAAAGGGGTTCAGAAAAGCAGTTATGTGGTTAGCAAGGACTGAGTATTATGGCCACACATTTATGGACAGTTAAGCTACCCAGAGCGTGCTGGGAAGTGTATTGACCTCCCTCCAGGGATCCAGTTAAGACTCTGCCCCCATGTGGAGCTGCAGTTCCTTCTAGGGCTTCTCCACATCTACAGAGGGAAGATGCCTCTTGTTTCCAATCCACTGTGAGTCTTAACTGATGACCAGGAAGCACTTCCAGGTGCTGAAGACAAAGGCCTGGCTTCAATAGCCACATAACACAAATCATATGTGGATAAAAAGAGACAAGTAAATTAGATCAATGAAAGGTCACTCATTTACTCAGCTGGATACACTGAAAGTTCATCCAGGTTTCTTTCTTGCCAGGAATGAATGGATTTGAAAGTAAAGATTTTCAATGGTATTTTGCTCACAAAAGTTTCCTGTGGTGGGGAAAGAATGATATTGCTCATGGTAATGGCAATAAGAGAGCTAGGAAGGAAGAATTATCTGAGACACAAGTGTCCCATGTCATTTTCCTTTGACCAAACAAACAAAGTCATAGAAGTTCTTCTAGGTCTCACATGAGATCTTCCTTTCTTGAGCCTGTGTTTTAGAAATTGATTGACTGTAGTTTTTCATGGGGTCTCTACCATGTCAGGATCACAAAATGTCACTTTGCAGTTAGATGGTCCCCATCTGAAAGGCACCAAGAGATGCCAATTGCAATTCAGAAATCTCAATTTTCAAATATACCCTACAGCTTATACCTGGTGAGAAATGCTTTCCCCCCCTCGCAGGCATGCTAAGTGTTGTGCTGTGAAAAAAAATAAAGCTGGAGAGTGTTCTTTTGAATGAAAGGAAATTTGCAGCTAGGAGCTCAAGTCCCTGGAGCTTACGGGGCCTCCCTTTTTTAGTGCTGCAGGCTGTGCAGCTCTCTTGTGAGCTCAGGGAAGAGCAGGAGACAATTGAAATGGACAGGTAAAAGGCACAGACTAATGACAGTTGCCTTCATCACCTTCTCCACTTGGGCTTCAGTCAAAGGTACAATCCATATGCGCAGGCTCCCAGAAGACCCAGTTTGTGCACTAAGCCCTTAGCAAACAGGAATCTTGTATTGACTTTTGGGATTGCTCAGACTCAGACAAATATCTTCTTGGCTAGCAAGCATCAGCCCAAAGTTCCAATACCCAGTTTGGATTTGGAAATGAGGATGCATTACTGCTTCTGACTGACAAATAGTGGGCAGCAACATGGAGGCAATAGTGGAGGCAACATGGAATGGTGAGAAGTTTTGATATCTGACGCTCTTATTGGAGAAGCATTTGACCTTGAGCTATTAATCCACCCTCCTGGGCTGCAGCCTTCTCATCTTAAATCAGGGTTGTGGTCAGGATAATCCTGTGGTCCTAACACGCTATCCTTAGTAACCAGTTTAGGTTTGGTCTCTTTCACACTTTCTTTACTAACTCACAACATACAACAGAATTTGACAATTATTGTTGAGTGGACATTCAGACTTTTCTATCCCACTATATTTTATATAGGAGAAAAAAATCACCCGTTGCTATTTCTGCTTTCTTCTGGGTGTTATTGAAAAAATGAGAGGTGGGGTTGTAGAAGATTGTCTCATCTGGCCTTCTCAGCAGATTTGCCTTTTGATTTTTTTCCCCCAGTCCTTTTCTTACTGGCCACAGAATTTGATTTAGTTGGAAATGGCACCTAACAGTGAAAATGCTCATTATCTTTATTGCTCATGATCTGCGAACCCATTTCTTTGTCCAAAGCCTTCAAAACAGCTTATTAGTGAAAGTATGCATTTGGACACCTCTAGGGCTCCTTTCACCATGTGGGTTGCTGTCACCCTATAGGGAGAGGATGATTTCAGAAGTGCTTTCTGGGATGAGCATCTCATCATTGACTAGAATGAATAGGGGCTATGAGAGGAGGAGAATGTGGACATTTTATAGCTGTCCCAATTATCATAGGAGGGAAATCCCAGTTCTTATATCACATGGTTATAAGGCAATCATGAACAGGACAGAGGTGGTGTCATTCAGCCTGACTATCATATACCGCTCTGGGAGTTGCATTCATGCCCTACTGCCCTAACTGTTAATAAAGGGTAAGTTGTGGGTGTCAGCCGAGATGATTTTCAGTACCCTCAATAGGTTCCAAAGATACATTTGTGCATGCTGAGTACTTCCCAGTATGGCATGGTTTCTAGGGAAGCAGAGGAATAGATCATGTCATGGATTTTAGCTGAATTCTTGAAATCCTCAACAAGTAGAACTGCCATGCCTCAGTCCTCGACTTAAATTTTCTGACCTCCTTATTTTCAAGTTTGATGAAATTTTGATCAGAGGAAAATCGAGTCTAAATTGGGACTCTGTCATCAGAACTTCTGCTATGAGGGCAGAACTTTTATGGAGAGAACTTTTATTGAGATGGGATGAAAACAGTAAACTGGTATAATTGTCCCTTTCCTGGCATTATTATTAGCTATCAAAATGTATGCTATTTTTAAAAAGTCCTACCTGGAAAATTCACATCCATGTACATATACATCCTTCTATTTAAACTTTTTGCTTTTTTCCCAATGACATTTAGATCTATCTAAATTGAAACATATAGACGTAATTAGTACAAGTCTTCACAGATTACTTCCCTGAAAGAGCTAATAATATTTACTGATCAGAGGGGTTAATGAACTACCATTGTTTTGTCAAGAGCCTATAACTGGTCCATCAGGTTCTCAGAGAAACTAGAATGACTTACTCTAGTGATGCTTAATTTTGTTATGAATTTGGGCAGACTAAAGGGAGCCTGAGGCCTCAGGCAATATACCAGTGTGATGGCTTTCACCCTAGGTAGTGGGAATGGAGCTAATTGAGCATGCTCGTTAAATCTTCACCCATCTGCAGGACACATCATACAATTCAAGATGATGGGGCTCTCTGCCAGAAATAGTGACAATTTTACTTCTTTTTCTTTTTGGTCACTTGCACTGGATAAATGTGTTATTCTCAACAGGACTCCATGGAGGAGCCACTTGACCAGAGCGTCCCAGTGGAACCCAAGTAAAACTTGTGGTTTTGGCCCATCCCTGCCTCTCAAATTAGGAGCCAAGTCTTGCCAGCACATTTTTCTTGGCCAAATTAGCTGTGATTTACCTACTATCTAGAGAAGAGTTTCTTCATAATACCTTGGCACGTTGCAGGGTGGAGAATTCTATATTGAAGGGAGTTTTTTATGTAATGTATAATATTTAACATCATCCTTGGCATCTGCCTACTAGATATGAGTGCTAACTCTCCTAAACACACACACACACACACACACACACACACTATACCAGTTGCCACAACCAAAAATGTTCTCCAGTGTTGCCAAGTATCCTCAAGGGAACAAAATTGCTGCTGCTCTAGAGATATTTCTGACACAAAAGGATGCAAATTTAGGCCTCTGTATCTAAAATAAAGGCTGAATCTTTCTGACCAGCTTATTGGGAGATTTCAAGTCAGTTTTTAAAGGTTAGTCTGGATTATTACCTGATTCAACTCAGCAGGAAAAATCATACCATGTTGTGTGTGAAGTGACTATAATTTATTAGCTCATTAGTCTGGCCTTGAAATTGCCATTTTGAGCACTTTCCCAGGCTGACCAAGTTTATAGGCTGAGGTGCTTTTTTAAAGACTCAAGGTTTCCCTTCTGCTTTGGGGGCATTCATGGCAAGGGCCTTAGGAACTCCCCATGGGCTGTGCGTGCCTACTGATAAGCAACCTCTACCTGGCACCTGGCCATCATCTTCTCAGCTGATAGTGAAGTTCTGTTCCGGATACAGAAGTGCAAAGAAAGGCTAATCAAGGGAGCTAAGAAGAAGGAAGACCAACCAGCCGCAAACAGAGAGTGATCAAAATGGATAGTGAATGTTTACATTTTAAAAAATTACAGTGAAAGTTCCATTGAAGGATCTATTCATTCCCATCAAAACACTCCTCTCACTTTGAATATTTTTATTATACAATCCTTGCCGCTTTCTGAATCAGCTCTGGGAGTCCTTTTTTGGCATCTTTATGAGACAGGATCAAAATTAGGAAAGTCCTGCTGCCAAGTGCCATCCAAGAGTGGAAAGACAGACTCATAAAAACATTCTTAGTCCCCTTATTCACCAGATCTGGCACCATGCTGTTCTGGATCTTCTGCAAAACAAAATGACAATGAAAGGTAAACATTTTGAATTGATTCAGGACATTGAGGCAGCCAGGACAGAGCAACTAAAGATGCGAAAGAGGACTTCCAGCATAGCTGCAGAAATTTTCAAGAATGGCCCATTTGATAAGTGTGTTTGAAACAATGTGGAAGTATTTTGAGGGGTCTTAATGGTCACATGTCTTTTACTATTATGTTTTTTTTGTTGTTGTTGTTGTTGGTTTTTTTTTGTCTTTTTGAGATCTGGTCTCACTATGCAGTTCAGGCTGGGCTTGTGCTCACTTTGTAGCCCAGGCTTGTCTTGAACTTGCAATGATACTCCTGCCTCAGCCTCCCCAGTGCTGGGATTACAGGTGTGTGCCACCATGCCTGGCTTCTTTATAATGCATTTTAAAAATTTAAACATTCACCATATTGTTCCATTACATCTTCCATGCCTTCCTAGGAGCTTCCTATGAGAGTCTGATCCACAGTTTCTTGCCAGCTCATAAGGGCAGCAAGGCTCATTATGTTGAGGTTGGCATCCTTCCAAATGGCCGAGAAGAAGGAAGGGTGAGTGAATCTCCCCAGACTCTCGTTGTGCTGCTTTGCCCTCTGTCAAGACAGACAGGGAAAACTCTCAACTTCTCTCTTCTGCTCTGCTCACTTCTTATTACCTTCTGTGGACTTAAAGATTATGCTGGCCCATAAAGGAGGTGTTTCCATTTAGGAGTATGTCATACACATCCTAACACCATAATAATTACTGAAATATGCAAGAGGGGCACATTTCATTTTGGATGTGATGCCTGCAAATAATTTGGAGACTGGGCAGCCGATTCATATATCCTGATGGATTTTTATCGGACCAGGTGTTCACTTTGTTCCCCGCTTAGCTCTCTGTCAGCAAAGCGCTCCTCCTCATGTGGATCCACTGAGGAGCACCATATGGTGGTCAACGCTTCCCCCTCATCAGAGCGGTCACATTTGTAGTCACCCTCTGAAGAGCCAGCAAAGGGGAGACTCCTCGCCTACACGAGGAACCTGTCAGCGCTGACTGCACAACTTCTTCCATGTGGTGGGGACTTCATTTTATTCTCAGTGAATAAATCAAGAGTGTTAGCTTAAGTCATTTACTTGTATATGAAAGTTCTAGGACCTAGTCCAGATTCTGTTCCTTCTGTCAATACGAATAAAACTTTAGGGCATGAAAGACAATAATAAACAGATTCCTTAAGGAATGTGCATGACTAATATTTTACTTGGGTGGATAACTGGTAACATTTTCTAACCTTGGTAGGAGGAAGGACATATCAGTCTGTTTTAACTTTATGCTTGGGTCTGGGACAAAGACAGTTCTGTTTTATATATGCTTAAGGTCTTTCTAGAAATAATTTTCTGTAAACATTATCAGAGTAAAAACTCTATGTTCTGTTAGCTATCTTTTGGTAAAGAACAATGCCTTATGTTCACAAACATAGGTATATATTGTTATCCACATAAGACCATTTATTTGAAAATTGCCTTGCTCTTGAGAAAAACTGATACCATTAAAGTTAAATGCATTGCTAGAGTAGATTGTGGTTCATAGGGATGCATTTACTTAAAGTAAAACAGCGTTTTAAATAACATAAAGAAAATTTTGAGTTATGAACTTGGAAACTGTTTAGTCCATGGGCTCAAACCTGTGTTTGTTATGATTTTGTAATAGATCTAAATCAAGGTTTTAGCCACTTGTAATCTCAACATGCCAATTTATTGCTTTGTCTTTCTGAGATTTTTCTGAACATTTTATAAGGGTTTTGGATTTTTCCCCTATAGGTGTGCTTGTATTTCCATTACAAATTTAATTCTATATCCAGGAAAAATTACCAGTAAGTAAAATGAAAAGTAAATAAAATGATGATTGTTATTAAAATAAACCAGTGCTTGGAACTTGATTGAAACTTGAATTCAATGGAGTTAATTTCTTGTGCATTTGTACATAGTTGAATAACTTTTCATTTCCCTAAAGATAACTATTTCTTAAACTATAAGAAATACCTACTATCTCTCTACTTATTTGAAATACCCTTATTTAAGTACATACCTAGGAATGGACCACTAGCAACTAATCGTGTCAGCTGTAAAACTACTACAAGTTTTAAATCCCATATAGGCTGTATAATCAGTATAACCCATTTAAATGAAGTTATTCCTTTCTCTAGGTCAACTTTACCTGTTCCTACCATAGTGACAATTCAAGTTCTCTAATGCTGATTCTGAATTATACACAGAAGAACTGATAAATCTATAAATATCATCCGTAAATAGCTATAGGTTTTATATATATACAGATATCTACATGAGAGGACTGCTCCGGTTGGCTGCTTTTCCCTCTATGAATTTATCACTACTAAACATTTTTCCTGTCTCTAATCAGCATAAATTGGACAAGAGTAAGGGCTTTGTTTTGTTGGGTATTTTATGTTCAACGTAGAGTGTGTTCCTGACAATGTAGAGTGTATTCCAGACATTTAGTTAATACTATGATGAATAAATGATAGGTTCAGATGAGCACAATTTAGAATTTACCTATTTCAACCCCCTCTTCATACAGATATGGAAATTAGGCTAAGAATGATTTGTGAAATTCATTAGCTATGCATTAATTTATTATTTATACTTCTTGTTGATCTATCAAACATGTGTGAGACAATAACTACATACCAAGCATAGTATTAACTGATGTTGATACTAGAAAAAAATTAAGAGAGACACCACCTTTGGGAGGAAATCAATGCTTATAGAGAAGATAGAAAAAAATGACTTTGGGAATTTTTATGCTTAGGAGAGAAAGAAAGTGTATAGACTTCAGAGACAGGAGGAAAAGGTGATCAATGATGATGACATTCAAGGAGACAGTGGGCTAAGGGCGAACAACTGGTAAGGTTGGGGGATAGGAATGACTTGTCCCATCTTCTGATCCAGTGTGATAAGCATATGAAGTAATGAAGTAATGGGGAAAGCATATATTGCAGTGCTTGGATTGTGACCTTTGGAGTCAGAGTGCTTGGGTTCAAATCCTAGCTCTGTCACTTAGAAGCACTGTAACTTTGCCAGTGTGCGCTCTTTGCATCTTATCTACCTTAGCTGAGAAATGGGTATAATGATGCCTACTTTCAGTGAGAATAAATGAAATACAATTATCCCCTTTTCCACAGTAACAGCTTAATAAAAATGTGAAGCTATATATTGTTATCAGTGTTGTAATTAAGAAATGGTGGAGGAGATGGTTTGGTGAGATTGTGAGGAGCTTGCTTTTAAATTTGATGCTATATATATTGATCCAGCGCTGAAATGGGTATATATCGGGGAGGGAAATATTTGGATTTATTTTAGAGAGAAAGAACTCTCAGACCAGCAAGAAGACTTCAAAGAGGAGTGACTAATAAAAGAGGAGGATTAAAGACTGGCTGCAGGATGTGGTTTGGCATTAACCCTGGGGGTGGAGAGGTGCCGGCCAGGAGGGGAGCGGTGAGGACTGGGGAGGGTTCTAAGATTCCAAGCTCACCCAGCTGCACTGTTAGGGTTAAAAGGCATCATACACCAGAGCCCTTCCTGTAGATCAACACCCTGGGGGATTGTTTAGGATGCCATTCATGATGCTCCTCCCCATCTTTAGGGTGGTTCAATTTAGGAGTTGTTTACTTTTGCAATTGTGTGAAAGCAACACGTGTTCCATAGAAACTGTAGTGTAATGTCTCTCCAGGTCTGTGATATGCTGCTCTGTGCCTCTCTCTTTTGACATTGACCAGTGATGACAACACACAATTTCCAGGCAGCCACGGAATCATGGGGGTAAACAACAGATAGTATAGTATACTGTGTTGCTTAGTTCTCATGCTCTGTAGGTTAGGAATATTAAATGGGTTTTGTTTTTGTTTCTGTTTTTTGTCTTTTTGAGACAGGGTCTCTCTATGCAGTTCAGGCTGGCCTTGAGCTCACTTCATAGCCCAAGCTGGTCTCCAACTCACAATGATCCTCCTGCCTCAACTTCCGGAGTGCTGGGATTACAGGTGTGTGCCACCACACCCAGCTCCTTTAAGTGTATTTTTGACCTGCATTATTTTTGGCTTATTACAGGTTTATCAGAGCCAAACTCGTGGTAGACTGAGCAGGATCTGTTGAGTGAGGGTGTTTGCTGCTCGGTGTGGCCCACAGATCAGCAGCACTGGCACCCCGTGCACATTCCCTGAAGTTCAGAATTTCCAAACTCCACCCTAGACCGCTTGAATCTGCATTTGAACCAGATCTGATCTGAAGTCAAGGGCAGGCACATTGGAGTTGGAAGATGATGGGTCTAAAGGAGGTATTGGCAAACCACAGTCTCTGACCAAATTCAGCCCGCCAGTTTGTTTCGCACAACTAGGAATGTTTTAAATAGTAGAAAATAACCAGAGGAAGAAAATTAATTTACAATACATAAAAACTATACAAAATTCAAATTCTGATGTCTATGAATAAAATTTTATTGGAACACAGCCAAGGCTCCTTTGTTGACATATAATCCATCACTGGTTTCATTTGACAGTGGCAGAGGTGAGAATGTATGGTCCTAGAAGCTGAAAATGTTTCTTCTTTACAAAGCCAAAAAATATTTGTTGTTTTACAGAAAGTTTTCTGATGTAAGAGTCAAGAAGACCTACATTCTTGTTCCAGCACAACTATGTACCAAGATGTAACTAAATAATTACTATTAAATACCTATTTATAACTTCAAACTATTTACAAAATAACTATCAATTTTAGTTTTCTGTGCCTTGATTCTTCCTCTTTGGAAAATGAAGACATTCTGTCAGCCTCACGGGATCATCAGAATACACAGAAATAAGACGTCTGTTTTACTATTATATCCGAAAGCTTAGCACATAACACACGTTTCATCCATATTAGCTGTTATTCCTATCAGTAGATTTATATCCTGAATCTTTTTCTGTTATTCTGTGTTTCCCACTACTGAAGATTTCTTTTTATGGGTGTCCAGCACAGTTATTTTCCTAAACATTTTCTCTAATTTACCTTGATTCTTGCCCTTGTCCAACTAACCAATTTTAGAGAAATGAGGAGTAATAAAGAAAATTACTCCTTTACATCAGTAGTTAGGTCTGTCATGAATAATGATATTAATAGCTAATAACCTACAATGTGGTGTAGATACTAGGGAGTAATTTATTTTGATATTTTTATGCCATCATAATGAATTTGTTTGTTATTCATTGTAACTCTACTTTCAAGGCATAAATCAATGCTGTTTTATATTCTGGGCAGATGCTCTGTGTATTTCCAGAGGTTTTCTAAGGTAAAGAATTAACATTTATTAATAGTAACATAAGCACCTAGTATTTTGAACACATTTTGAAGGCAGCAATAAAGAAATCACTACCGTGGCTATTTTTCCATTTTGACCGAATGCTGCAAATAAGCATGCTGGTATTTAATGCTTGGGACCTTGATTTGAACTTAAATTGAATGTAGATAAACATTTTGGTTATCTCCTCAATTGAAGTATAACTCTTCCTCAAAAGAAAGATACTGTTTCAAGAAAAATGGAATGTTCCTGCCTTTTTACCTCTGCCTTTTCTTATTAGCTACACTGTGATATCTCTTCTAGCAAACACTGATATCCAGGGATGCTTGGTGAAAGCGTCAGACAACAGTAAAACTGAGGATTTATGTGCTGCTATTTCCTGGTTGTGAATAGAATATTTGAACTGTAGGGTTAAGTATCAGGTAATTTCCTTAGATCTTTGATTATTATAAATATCTTCTCTTAGTGCAGCCTTTCAGAATTAGGAAATAGTGAGACTCAGATTTCTCTCAAGTTGTGGTTATTAAAAAAATAAAAACAATGGAATGCTACTCTCTAATAGGAAACAGTCTATTTCTTCATAACTTTGCAGAAACAAGTATGTATGTTTTTCTATTTATATTCTCATTATCGGTGTTAATTTTTCTTTTAAGTCAAACATAAATCAAACATGTATATTTCAGAAAGGCATTTATTAGAATTATACTAAAGTTATATAATTATTGGGAACATTTAAAACTTTTGAACATTTAAAACTATTGAAATGACCATTTTCAAATGAAACTTTTAAATGTGAGCTCTGTCTAGATTTTAAGTTGCAGCACAGTATGAAAGAAAACTCTAGTGCTGCCTTTAAAATAAGAGTACCTATTACTTATCAATTATAAACAGCACAGAATTATCCCAAAGTTTTTAAAATGACTGTTGCATAAAACCAACATGAATTTGGTGATTAATGTATGGGAAGAGCCAACCTAATAATAAATGCAAAATATAGGAAAACTATATCACCGTAGCTAACATTGCTATTATACTAGAGGTTAAAATTGCTTGCTTATTTATTTTCTTATTTATTTATGACTTTTGAGGTAGGGTCTCACCATGTAGTTCAGGCTAACCTTGAACTCAGTAGGTATCCCAGTCTAGCCTTGAACACCCAGGGATTCTTCTGCCGCAGCCTTCTGATTACTGGGATGATAAATATGTACCACCAGGTCTGTGTTAAAGTATTTTAGTTTGGTGAATCAGCTAAGAAACTCTTCATACTCCTACACTTTTCCTCTCAATCTCAGAAATGCTAACATATTAAAGTTTTGAGACTATAACTTTTAGCTTGATTAAGAAAGATAGCCAGCATACACAAGCAAGTTAAACTCCTAGTTGGGACTCTATAGTTCAAAAAAATAATGCTACTAGAACTTAAGTGACTAGTTGATGACATAGGGGGTAAAAATATTATTCAAAGAAAATTTAATTGATGACTTCTTGTTGAAAATGCAGCCTGATCACAAATTTTAGTAACAATAAATGTGCTATTCTAATTTGAAATGCTATTATCATATGAATTGCTGGGAATATCACTGCATATTTGTACATGTGACAACATAGCTGTGTATTTTCTTTTTAGTCCATTATCTCTTAGGGTATGTAGCTTTGGAAGAAATATGATGTTTCTCGGCTTGACTCAGTTATCAAATGGTCACCATTTCCTTTGTTCTCCAGAACATCACTAGTGAGTATTAGTCAGCACATGGTCCCGAAAATGAAAAAGAATCAACGGGCCAGGGCATGTAGCTTCACAGCCTCCATCTAAGTGAGCTCTGGATACTCAGGGCGTTAAGGTTCTGGTCACTTCACTGATGATTTCCTTATTTTTAATGCACACCCAGGACATCACAGTAAAAGCAAAGGGCTGATCATTCAAGTATCTGTATCAAATATTTGGAGACTCTATATTCGGTACAACTAAAACCCAATCAGTATCATTCCATACTAAAGTTCTCTCTATTTCTGTAGCATGATCACACCTCAGTGCAGGTGGGTACTACAAAGTTTATTCAGAGTAATAACAGCAAGTGACTTGGAAATGGTAGATATCTTCATTGATAGTGCAGTGAGTAAAAATCATAGTTGATCAAACATACTGGAAAAGATACTATCAGATTTCTCTTATTCATTTAATGAATATATATCCAAATAGATTTAGCTTGGTGACATACTTGGAGAAACTCATAAAATAATAAAATATTTCCTTGTAGTTTTGCATAGTTTCTTTTTAAGAAAGAAAGCTAAGATTCAATTTTGGACTTCAGTGAGTGATAGATACACAACTCCAGTGCTTTCTAGGTAGCTAAGCAATTGAGGAAGAAAGGACATTGTAAGACACATCTTCACATAAAATCTTATAACAGGCTTCTGGGAAAGAATTTTTGTAGGACACAGCATCTATGTAGATTGTTTGAATGAAGAGACTACAGAAGGGACTACTTCAAGAGGTGGTACTATGTAAAATGAATAAATAGGCAGGGTGTGATGCTAAGAGATTTCGTTAGCCCTTAGAAATAAAGCAAATGAAGTTTAAGCTACAGGATTTCTCACATTACACAGACCCTGCTGAGACAGTGAGAGTGGTCAGAAATACTGTTACTGTGGTCATATATGCTATATCAATCTTGCAGATTCAATAGCTTTGGGCTTCTAAAGCCCAGGTATTCCTAGGCCTTCAACTCTCTTAGGGCCAAATTAACAAGGAGAAAACATAAGGTTCCATAAGCCTTAGAAGACCTGGAGCTCTGACAGGGAAAGTATCCAGGAGGAGGCAAAAATTTCAGAGATAAAGAGATACCTCTGGAACCATAGCTTAGAGGCAGGAGGAAGTGGAAGAATATCCCTCAGCCCTCTCTCACACCACCATCTGATGCCCTTGTGCGGCTTCTCCATGGCTGGGTCCCACAGGAAGCCAAAAACAAGGGGATCAACATAGAAGAGAGGATGGAGTGGAGAGAGGCAGGGTGAGGGTGGTTGGAGGAGAGTGACTGCTCATATAGTGAAACTACCCTCATGGTGACCCACTTTCTCATTCAGAATTGGACATTTGGATGTACAATTTTGTAACTTGGGTTTTCTTTTATTTAATTACTTTTCTTCACTTTTATTAGTATATGTGTGCAGTACAGAATTATTATATTGGTGCATGTATATAACACAGTTCAATTCTTTTTCCCCTTCCCTCTACCTCCTTTAAATTTTTCAGCATCAGATTCACGTATTTTTAAGATCTTGTAAATTGAACTGTCACATATAGAGATTGAAAACAGAATAGTAGTTCAAACAACATATAAACATATGGGACAATTATAGTAAGTAAAGGTAAACTTTCAGATATATCTTTTGCAGTGAATTGCAGTACCATCTTTTTTTTCTCTTTTTCCTTTGTAGGAAAATAGATGCATCTAGAGACCATATTGTTAAGCAAAATAATTCAGATAAATAAGCATAATATTGCATGATTTCTCTTAGATGTAAAACTCAATCTATGTTTATGTTTATGCCTGTCTATATTTATATTAATACATATAGTAAAAAATAAATAAGTAGGTTTCTGTTTCAGTGCTTCTGTGAGCCTATGAATCAGGGATATTTTAATGGTAGATTATGTGAGGAATATAGTGCAATCTAGTGTTTAAAATTGTGCACCTCAGTTGAGTTTGTACAACAGCCTGAATCAGGACAATTAACAGAACTTACAGAGTCCTAAGTGGGGGTGCCCCGTGGAGTTAGTTGTGCCACGGAAATGGACGGGGATGGCTATGGATACAGAGTCATCTCATCAACAGACACTTTCCAGATGAACAACCACCTTTCAGCCTAAGCTTTCTGTAATAACTGTTCAAATATTTACACATCACTGGTGAGTGGATGCGAATGTTAGGCTCTGACGTGCTGACTTGGAGACGAAGTTAATTGTTTTTCTGGTAAAGTGAACAGGACTCATTCTTCAGAAATGGGTTCTACAGTGAGAGACTGCAAATTGCTCTTGTCCAAAAATGGCAGATGTTAGGAGAGGGACTGTGAAACTACAATTTTCTGTCTTCTTTTCTTTTCTTTTCTTTTCTTTTCTTTTCTTTTCTTTTCTTTTTTTCTTTTCTTTTCTTTTCTTTCTTTTCTTTTCTTTTTTCTTTTCTTTTCTCTTTTCTTTCTTTCTTTCTTTCTTTCTTTCTTTCTTTCTTTCTTCTTTTCTTTTCTTTCTTTCTTTCTTTCTTTCTTTCTTTCTTCTTTTTTCTCTCTCTTCTCTTTTTCTTCTTTTTTCTGGGAAAGAAGTACAAGGCCTTCACTTAGAGGTGCACCCTTTTTCATTTTACTTTATTTTATATTTTATTTATTTGTTTATTTGAGGTGATGTCTCACTAAGTAATTAAATTGCCCAGGCTAGATTGGAACATTAGATCATTCTGTTTCAGCTTACTGGGCAACTGAGATTCCAGTAATGTACATTCTACCATGTGTGGTTGTAGACCTATGGATTCTTTTGTGTAACTCTGAAGTAAGTTTTATGTGTATTTTACTCGAGTCGGATCTTCAGCTTCCTTGAGCCTACTGTGTCACCAATGAATGTTCTACAGTCTGGTAATCCACCTTTTCTTTTCTTAATATAAACCTTGATTTTGTGATCAGAAATGCATTTGTCTATGTGTTTTGATACTTAGTTTAATAAAAAGTAAGTGATGCATGGATGGTAAAGGGTCCCTTGACTGTTTGTATCACGTCTCCTATCCATTGGAGACCTCCTTCTCATACTGTCTAGTCATATATACTGACCTTTTAATATCTATTTTCTAGTGTAAATGACCAATGCATAGCTCCCCATAAATAACCATGAGGTTTTTTGACTGTGCTCTGCCCTCTGCCCTGCGTAGCCTCCCTGATTCCAGTCACTCACCCAGTCCTTACTTATCTTCACTCCAGCCTGGTATCTTTTACAGGAAAGCATCCTCCAGTTCTCTGCATAACTCTGTCTCATCGTTGCTATGCTGTAAGTTGTGGGTTTGACTTTACCTACCACTCTAGAGGAGTTTTCAGGTCAGAGAAGGAGTCTAATTCTTTTCAGTACCCAGAATGTGCAGCTATGGCTTGTAGCAAATCATCAATAAGTATTTGTTGAAGTGAACAATTGTATAATTGCAAAAAATTTCATTTTCCCCAAAGCAGAAAGAAAGCACTGTGTAATCCTCAAGGTAGCTCTAGTGTCCTAGTTAAAACTTAGTCCAATGTGTAAAATTTAATTATCTCTCTCTGATTAATTGGCTCCTGAGATGACTTTTGGATTTTCCCTGTGCTTGGGGTAAAATTAGACCAGTAAGTGTCTGCTTCATCACACTAAGCTATCTGCAAGAGTAAGTTATGCTTTTTTGTTAAGACTTAAAGGGCATATTAGGTAATATATTTTATATCAAGTAGTACAGAAGGGAACTAACTAAGCATGATTATCCCCATGGTGTCGAGTCCACAGCAAAGAAGATGGCTAGCAGCGTAGTGGATGTTCACAGCCACTCTTGATGTGATAGGGATCTTAATCTTCAATTTTTAGCCAAGATAGAAGAAATAATTTTCACAAAGTCACCATTCTAGAGGAAGTGGAATTTGAACCCTGGCCTCCTTAAGTGAGATTCAGTGCTTTCTATCCATTATTCCAAGAAGACTTTCAGCACTTAGAATTTTCACCTATGGTCAGGTATTGTTTTTACTTGAATGGACCAATTCTTGCCACCTTGTAGAGCTTTGACAAGGTTTTGATCCTTTTTTTAAAGGCCAGCTTGTGCACTGGGCACATGATGTATATTTTCATCAATTTACTGAGGGTTGGCTTTGGAAATACCATGAGGAAGTTGATAGAAGAGGTGGGTGAAGAAATGCTAGAGATTAATGAGACAGTGACTGTATAACTTTTCTTAGGGCAAGAAAATAGACTGTTGAAGATAAGTTTCTCAGGGAAGATTTATATTAGTTTTCTTAAAGATGTATGGAATATATACCTTTCCTGGAAGTGAATGTGAAATCTACTTTGGGTCTATACCTATGATGAGTCAATTTGCCAATGAAGTGTTTTGGGATTGGACTATTTCCTATCTGCCTTTCTAAGTACCCAAGTGCTTTATACCTTACCAGGCATCATCCATTTTAGAGGAGAGCACTTTTAAAATGGGTTTCCATCTCAACTCAGCCACATTTTTAGTGCATGGTGAAATTCATTTGAATAATAGGCCTTATTTTCAGTGTGCTTTCAGCAGAATTGAGAGCAAGGAAAGAAAACAAGGCAGATTTGTAGGGTAGCTGCAAAGTGAAAAATACGCATTTGAGTGAGTGATGGCATGTGGCTGTTTTTAGATCTCTCCCCCCTGTAGATACTTCTTCAGAGTTTCACGGACAGGGAGGGGAGGTTGGCTCTGATGCTTGAGTTTGCATCTGGCTGTGTTATTGAACCCTGTGACATTTCACTGTATAGATTCTAGGGGAAGAAAACATCTTGAGATTCGCACAGTCTAAAGAGGCCTGGCAAAATGGAATCCATTTGCTTAAAATGGTAGGGAGTTTATTTACTGGATTAAGTGTGAAGTATGTTGATAACAGATGGAACGAGTGATCACATGACATATTTAAATAGTCTAAGGATAACCTCGATGTCCTGGTCAATGTTCCTTCTCTCAATTAATGCCAGTGCTAATTAACTGGCACAAGTGTTCCTAGCCATATGGGGGATGTTGCTGAAAGCCGGCTGGCAGCCTATATCCAGCCACTACCTGTGTGTAATTTAGTGCTTTGCCCCGTGCTCTGGGACTTCCATAATGGACCAGCCCAGCTCCAGATAGAGCCTGTGGTTGCAAGCATCATGATATTTTCTTTGTTTCTCTTGCACATGTTATTCCAAATAGGTTTGAAAAATTAAAACTTGTACAGACTTTTCTTCAGGAAAGTGAAACTCAACTTGGTCCATGCAGGTGTGCTGGGCTCCTTGAGTTCAGAATGGCCTGTTTATTGATCTTTATTCTCATTTCCTAATAACTGGCAGCTAACTCATGAATGATGCTCACTGAGCCAGTGCAGTGCCATTGAACTATATTTGCCTTACGACTTGAAAAGCAAAGGGAAAAAAAAAACTAGCAGAGTGAAGTAGAGAGTTTGGGAGTTGGGTACCATGTACACACCCAGGTTTGATTCTTGTGGGAAGCAGAGCACTGGATCTGGAGTCTGATAATCTGAGGTAGAATCTCACTCATGTTGGTCATCAGTCTTTTGGCCCTGACACCTCTTACAGGTTGTCTTGGGAAATATAAATCATCAGCTTTTTGTTCCTGTGACAAAATACGTGGGAATAATAGTTTAAAGACAGAAAGACTGCTTCTGGCTCATGGTTTCAGAGTGTTCAGTGCATGGTCACTACGCTGCTGGGGAAAGCTACTCATCTCATGGCAGCCAGGAAGCAGAGGGAGAGGGAACAGGTGCTTGGGGGCTCCCTTCCTTCTCTTTTGTTCCATCCCAGGCCCCAAACTATTGAATGGAACCATCCACGCATAGGGTAAATCTTCCCTACTAATTTCCTGCTCTGCATGCCACTAATTTCTGGAAACACCCTCACAGTCATTGTTCTTGACTAAATCCTAGGCATTTGTCCATCAATGAAGTTGACAAACATGGTTAGCCACCACACAGAGACTTTTGCTTCAACAGTATCTGCCAGTGCTCTCAAAGCCACCTCAAAAATGACTAAAACTGATGTAAAATAAAATGATCATTTAATTTATTGGAAAAGTAGAATCCATTTTAGTGATTCCTGGGCCACAGGCATACAGCTGGACCACTCTAGGTGCACCCGGAGGTGTGGTGTCCATAAGGAAGAATGTGCTCTGCAAATGTAACTTCAAGACAGGGGCCTCGTGTTCTTTATTCCAACTGGATTTCAGCCTCCAACATCCCACTACAGGGACATTGTGAAGCTTTCATTGCCTTAAACAATGTGTCGGCAAACCTCTTTGTACCTACCCTGAGTGTGAAACATGGTTACGGCATTTGCCTTGCAGACCTGTAGAAAGCTCTGAAAGCGTGCAAGGTATCTATCATGAGATGTGTCACATAGGGACTGTTTTAGTCAATGTTTTGTCCTCTTGTCTCCTTCCCTTCTGTTCTTCTTTCCTGTGTAAATAATACTACCATATACAAGAAGGTGAAAGGAAAGGACAACATATTTGTATTCCCTGCAAAAGTTGAGTTGATAGAAAGTAGCATCAGTTGTCTTATGAACTGTTTATCCCAACTTCCTGGATCGTGGGACGGAGAACCTACTCAAGAACACTTGGATGGGTGCATGGATGTAAGAGTCAACAATGAGCAGTCATTTCACAGCAGAAGTTTGTAGACAAGGGAGAATGTGGCTGCTTTTTTTGGCTGATAGCAACCCAGGAAGCACGAGAATGCTGGAGCAGCTTTTCCCAACTGGAAATTTAAGCTGAGTGGCAAAACAAGTGGGTTCTTCAAGAGGGACTTTCATACCCCAAGGAGAACTGGGTCCTTCTGTCCCTCCTGGTTCCTCAGTTCCTGCTGGGCTTCTGAGATGGAGCGGAAGCATATATGGAGCTTAACACAGCAGGGAGGAAAAGGCACATGTAATATCTGCTGTGCCCACTCTCAGCCTGCCACACTGGCAGTCACATAGCTGAGCCACTCTTAACAGGCTGCCACTCACCTGGTGTGCAATGGACAGATCAGGAAGCTGATGCTGTCAGCTTTCTTGCTGGATTTGAGAGGAGCTGGGCTCTGCGTGTGAGGTCGAATAGGCCCTGTCTTGACCTGGTGGCTGTTGGTTCCCAGTCTGCATTAAGGGGCTGGAAGCAAGTTTGGGAGCGTGGGGCACAAACCCACACTGAGGAGGCCTTGTTTACCATCTGAGCAGAGCATGGGGATGCAGCTTTTGGCGTTGCTTGCCCAGGTGCAAATCCTAGCATCATTCCTTAGATGCGGCATCATCTTGGGCAAATGGAGTCATTCTTTAAGTCTCCATCTCCTTCCTGTAGAAGTGATGAGAATTATATCTACTAGAAAGGATGATTTTAAAGGTAAATAAAAGTTGTCTCTGTCAAATACTTACACAGTGCTTGGCACAGGGCAGGCACACGGTATCTATGAGTTGCTCTCTTCATATCACTGCTAACTAGGGGATCATCTGTGCCATCTTCATTTCTAATCGGTGCTAAACCTGACCTTTTGTTCCACCACATTTGTGTACTAAGCTCATTACTCCCAGGTAGCTGGCACTATGGTTCCTGGGGCTGTTGTAAGGAGAGATTTACACTAGAGATTCCATGAGGATATTTGGAAAGACTGTGTCCATAGCACTTAGTAACTGTAATAATGTATCCATTGATAAACATACGTGTACATAGATTTCTTTATTCCTTTATTTATACATATAGTCATGTACCCCCTAGACATAACTTGGTTGCAGCAGATAACATATGTAACTGTAGTTTCACAAGATTATAATGGAAATGAGAAAGTCCTATCACCGAGCGATCTCGTAGCTATCCCAACCCTGTATAGTCCAGTGCCCCATCACTCATTTGTGTGGATAAACCTTGGGCTGCCAACCACACAGAAGTGCTAACATAGTCACATGTAGTGCATATCTTGATAATGACAATAAGCAGCTATGTTCCTGATTTATGTATTTACTACACTATATTTTAATCACTATTTTAGAGGGTATTCTATGTATAAAAAAATTTACTAGAAAACAGTGTGCTATATTATGCTAGCAGTAACCTCATACATCTCGTGTTTACTGATTCTCTTGATTGCATAATTTTGTGCTTGATTTACTCTCACGTGGTTTTGTTCATAATGGCTCTAGGCTATACCATATATATATATTTGTGTGTTAGAGATGTATATGTACATCTAAATATACACTGTGTATCTATACATATAAACATAGATATACACACATACGATAGCCTATATAATGGACTGTACTAAAGGGGTTTCATACAGTGATGAAATTGCCTATCAATGCTCTTCTTAGAGCATGCCCTATGTTTAAGTGATGTGCAAGTATAAATGTATACATCTCTCTGGAAGAAAGAAATCTAAGCACCTGGAAATAACGTTTAGACTTGAAGCTTGAAGGCCAATAGCCCTCTGGGATGAAAAGCCAGAAAGATTTAAAAAAAAAAAACTGGAGTGAGTCCCCTATACTGTGGGAGCAGGATTCATTCATGTCCTCCTTTCATTCTCGCGTGTCTGGGCTACACTGTGCCTTTGCTGTTTTCCTTACTAATATTATTCTACTGTCAAGTTCCTGGCACCCCATCGTAGGAAAGAATTTTTCTCTACTTTGAACTGGAACTGGGCACTGGGAAATCCTCTGCCCTGGATTTGTAGCAGTGGCAAGGCCATTCTTCACGCTGACGCCACTCTGTATTTTGGCAATTGTTATATGCAGCCCAGCCTTGGCTCGTGAGGGGCTCTGCTTGATGCAGATGAAAAGTGAATTTCTCTTTTGTGCCTCTGTTTCAAGCTCCCTCTTCTCTTACACACTCTCTCTCTGTCTCTCTCTTTCTCTCTCTCTCTTTTTCTCCTTCCTCTCTATGCAAATACAGCCTGGTTTAATCTAAAAGGCCCTGAGGTCTTCTTCAGCAAGCTAGCATTTGCCCAAGTGATTGTTGGGCAAAATCAATTTTTAAAAATCCGTAAACTCTAGGGGAGAGAGGATGGGTGTTGTTCTGGGATGAAGGGGAGGGAATGGACACCCATGATATGCTGTCGCGTGGCGGAAGCGAGGTTCCTTCCCTGTGTTCCACCCACTCTTCCTGGGAGCTGAGTGTCCTGATGATATCCAGGCAAAGCTGTGATGTGGGGGAGTTGGGAGGGTCCAGCCTGTCTGTCTGTGTCCATCTCCAGCTGTTCTGGATTGTGCCAGTTCTGAATCTCCAGCCGCTGGTGACTCATATCTGCAGGTCACATGAGGCTGGCCACCATGAGATGCGTGTCACTGACATCGGAAATACAAACTCAGAGATGAGGTTAGGCTTCTTTTGGTTTTTTTGTTCCTCTGTCTGTGCAATGTAAGCAGATTAAGATTGTTATTGTTTAATTAGGAATTTTTACAAAAACTATTTGGGGACTTGGAGACAATTGAAAGGCCTAGAGCAGTGAAGGTGAGCCTCGGGGCTTTCAGTGATACAGACTGCCTGCTGTGGCACGTGTGCCGAATGTTCGCCACACCTGGCCTGGGCTGATGTAAAGATGTAAGAGGCAGAGGCTGTGTGCATTGCACTGGTACGTCCTGAGCTCCTCACCCTGTTTTTTCATACTGTCCCTCCCACCAGGGCCACCCTGCTACCACACTTCATCCTTCTCTAAGCCCTGCTGTCAGCTTCAAGCCCCACCCTTTCCTTTCTCTGAATGCTGTTCTCAGGATGCTTCAGATCACTCTCCTGCTCATCTCATTGGAGACACTTTTAAGGCAGCTTGTATTGCTTTGCTAAGTGGTTCTTCAACTTTTCAGCAGTTGTTTTGTTCTTTGTCCCATTAGATAGATTGTACATTCTTTGGCAGGTAGAACAATACTTTTGTACCATATATTTTAAAGCCTATCATTGCTGTATTTGTATGCATGTTTATTTATTTTCTGTTTACTAATGCTTGCAATGATTATAATATATTTTCATCACCTAAAATTATGAATAGAGATAAGCAAAAATAAATTTAATTACTGAAATCCTAAAATTGGCAGGGTTTGGTCATGTTAGATATACAAGTTCAGTACAATTTTTCTTATATTTCTATCTGGATGATAGAAAAGAAGGAATTGAGAGAGTGGAAGAAGGAGGAGGAGCAGGAGCTGAAAGAAATGACAGTGTGGTGTCTGGCACTCTTTTATGTGTTTTTATGCATATGAATGCCCATGGGGTAAGTGTGATGATCACTCTTATTTTTAAGATGAGGAAACAGAGACTGGAAACTGTGAACTGACTTGCCCAGGGTCATATAGTAAATACATGACAGATCATAGTATGCGTTGTGGTTTGTGATCTGATTTTTTTCATTTGACAATATGATAATGTAGTCATTTACTTAACAGATATTTATTAATTAGCTGATATGTGTTAAGCATGGTGTTAGGAGAATTTGCACAGCATAGTATTAGCCTCTGCCCTCCTGAAGCAGGAAGAAGACAATTTATAAGGCAGACACATGTGATCTGTGCTCTAAGATGAAAGTGCAGGATTCTGTGGGGCAAATAGCACCTCACCTCATCTCAAGTTGATCCACACATTTATTTGGCATCATTGTTTTCAAATAAAATTTTATTTGAGTCATTTTAGACTTATGCAAAAGTTAAGAGAGAGCAGAGAGTTCTCCTCAAGCTGTTACCCAGTTTCACCTCATTTACTATCTGCCATTCTTACAGCATTTCTGTCACAACTAAGGAACCAGTATTGATACACTGACCATTAACTAACCTCCATACTTCTAATCATATCTCCTTAGTTATTCCCTCATATCCTTTTTCTGGCCCAAGACTGTATCAAGAGTAATATATTGTTTGGTTTTCATGTTTTCCAGGAATTTCCAGGATGTGACAGATTTTCAGAATTCCCTTATTTTTTGTTTTTGTTTTTTTTCCTTGATGATAATTTTGGGGAGTACCAGTTAGATTTCATATAATGTTCCTTACTTGGGATTTGTCTGATGTTTACCATATGGTTAGATTGGTGGTGTGATTTTGTGGGACACCAAAGTGAAGAGGTGAGGTGGTGTTGTCAGTGTATCATCTCAAAAGTATCCCTTTTAATATGGATAATAATGATAACCTTGACATCTAGTTGAGGTCATATGTGTCTGGTTCCTCTGCTGTGATGTTACTTCATACCTCTTATTTCCTAATGTGCTCTTTAGAAGTCACTAAGCATAGCCCACAGTTAGGAGTTGAGCAGTAACATTCCATGTCCTTGAGGAGAAAAATGATTGCAGTTTTATACTATGTGAATGTTTCTCAACTGATTTACCCAACCCCCTACTGATAGACATTGAAATTTCTCATTTTATAAACTATTATGAGCAATGCCACATGAACATCCTTTACAAATATCATGAACCCTCCAATTTCTTCTAGAATAAACTCTGCAATGTAAATTATTCAAGGAACAAGCGATTTTCCAAGCATCTTTAAATCCATCTTCATATAATACTCTCTAGAATGTTCTAATACCGATTTATACTCATGAGTGCCACTTTCACCAAACCATAGCAATGCTGCACATTATTCTTTTCAATCGCTGGTGATTGGATAACTGGAGAATTTAGGCATAGAGTAGGTATGCAATTAAAAGAAAAACATAAGAGTCCTATTTTGACTGAAAAATCAAAATTGTATTCTTTATCTTATAATGAAAAAAACCCTCAGTTTTACTGAAAAGTTAATTCAGTGAGTATTTGCTGGGCCATATTAGGTAGGTGAATAGTTCCTATTCTCAAGATATTTTAATGTAGGGGTGAAAGCAACATAAGAAAGCTCAAATTATTCCTGCAACTCAACTACTACCTAAAATTCAAATTGTACTTACATTTATTCCATTAAAAATTCACAAAGCATGTCCTTAGACTATCTACATGACTTTTCATGCTGAAAAAATGGTGAAGATTGCTTGAAGTATTTTTGTAGTGCGAAAATTTATTTAACATGAAATTTAGAGACCTACATAGATGGAGAGGTTATTGGTGCATGAAGGAACCTACACTCCAAACAGAAATTGTTTATGTAAATATTGGGCTCTGAACAGATCTTCACTGAGGAAATCTGCCTTTGTGAGTTCACAGATGCCAAATGGGAGGTGATTATGAAAGAATTATGAATTCCAAGATGTAGTGTTACATGTGCCTGAGTTTAGATTCCCAAAGGGACCAATTTACTAATACTAAGTGCGTGAATGCTAAATGGAATATGGTGAAAACAGAGCCCTGCAGAGTCAATAAATGTAGAAGTGAATTTTAAATAAATAACAGTAATTTGGGTGTTTGAAAAGATTGGGATTTATCCCCAACCCTATTCTTATTGGAATGATATTCATGTGCTATATCTAAGTAGGTTAAAATAGAACAAAACAGAAAACATTGTCAGAGGATATTAACAGCAAAATCCACACATTCTGTTAAATCTGACCAGGAAGAATTGATAAGAAATTGAGAATAATTTAGATATAATTAAAATTTAAATACTGATACTGGGTCCTTTCTCAGGGGAACATTTTCCATTGTTCTTTACTGAATTTAATGACTCTCTCATTGGTCCCTTGCATTTCCCTGGATGAAGGACAGGACTGTTGGCAGGATTGTTGAAAGAATGTTTAGATCACTGCTGCAAGAAGAGAAATAAGAAATTACCCTATTAAGTAAAGAAATTCATGAGATTCTGGTTCCCCCCTTCATCCTTTAGAAACGTGCTATCTCACGCAATAGAAAGATTCTGTCTGCTGATACTATGTGGTGTCTTCAGTCCTTGATTTTTAAGAGCTAAAGACTTTCCAACTTAAAGTAGGTAAGACAAAGAGCTTTGACTTACCTTTTACATTGATCATGTTAGTCTCCAAATTGTTTTGCAATGGTCATGTTAGCCTCCAAATCCAATTAAAATTTGTCTTAGTACTACAGGTAAACAGGGAGAAGAGAGATATTATAGTCATTTGTTGCAATGTAATTGTAATGGCAGTCAATGCTGTGGCTTGACTTCATGTGGCGAGGTGTGTGTGTGTATGTGTGTGTGTGTGTGTGTGAGACAATGTCCAATATGTACCCAGGGAAATAACACCTGAGAGGATCAATGGATATGCAGCCCACTTAGTGGTGACACTGTGCCCTAGGACTGTGCATGGCCCCCATAAAGCTGGAAAGGTCTCTCATCAGAATTCTTGCTCCAAAAAGCAGCACTAGGTACCCTCTGACATGGAAATCCATCAGCAGAACCATTCCCCTTTCTAATATGAGCATATGTGAAGTGGAATATGTATCCTACCTGTGCAGTTTGTAAGTCCCCTCAGGGACAAGGTCAAAGGTGGGTCATTATTTCTGTTTTAGAACATGATCTTCAAATTCTTTGTTTATGTCAGTGGTGTGTTTAATTCAGCTTGTTGGTATCATGCTCTAATCTATGCTTTGTTGAATTTTGCCTTTGCTTCCTAACAGACAGTAAGAATGGTTAATCCCTTTTAGACATCAGACATTAAGAAGTTTATTTTCAGTAGCTCAGAATTCTGTTTGTGCCATGGTCTCTGTTTAATCAACTTCAATATGATGATGTTTCTACGAAGCTGCATTTTAGCCTATGGTTTGCAGGTGGTTCTTTGCATCTGGGGCTATAAAGTTCATCTGTTTAGCTCTGGACTGAATTGTGTTGTTGAATTTGGAGGGGAATGATCCTAGGCTAGGGATTTTAGGTTGCAAGGAACTAGAAAGGACCCAGGAAAATTAGAATTGTGTGTTCAGATTGGTTCTTTTGAAGGTCATGTCTACTTTCTCAAGAAGCTTGGAGAATAAGACAGTTAATGGACTATTTACATACATTCTGAAAATTAAATGACATTTAATTTTTCCTCTGTTGATGCCATTTGATTTTGTGATGCTGTTATTACTGACTAGACAGTTACCATTCATTTAGTATTATCATGAACACATAGTCAATAGGTCAGTAATGATGAGATGTTTCTTTTCTGTGTGTTTCTTTGTTTTTAACACAACAACCAGAACTCCAAATGCTCTCAAATGGAAATATAGACTGCATTTCAACATTGCTTTCTTCTTTGGAAAAATATCTATTGAGCTAATTTAAAATATTTCAGCATATCTTTTAGTACATAAATGAGCTATCACCTCCTTTTGGAATTTTTAAGAACCTAATGGGAGAACTGGAACACTCTTTTTCCTGTTTTGTGTGTGGTACCCTACATAGTTCTCTGATGGGGTTTGTTACATGAGTGCAGCCACTCAGTATGCATCACTGAGATGGCAAGAAAAAGAAAAAAGAATGAATGACTGTAGAAAATGGATGGGTGCAGGGTAAAAGAAAAGACTTATTATGTGTTTGATAAAATTATGATTCAATAAAGAAAGGCCCAGTCCATTTTTGTAGGTTCTATCAATTCACTGTTTACATTTTATAAATTTAGATCAATGGAACATCATCTGGGAGTGGTAATGGAGCTTCTATGAAAATAAAAGGATATGAAGTATAGTTTCAAATTCATACACTTATTATGTGCAGGTCACAATACTTCTAAGTGAAAGTAGAAGAGAAGTGGTGGCTTGTATTAATGAGAATGACTCCCCCTCCCCTCGTAATAGTGTCAGGATACTTTCTTAAAAACAAACAAATAAGACTTGGCTTTGAAGGTGCTTATTCTGTCATTCCCTTATCAGTTATGTCCCTTTCAGTCTCAGTATTGTTTTGGGTAAAACTAGGGAAATACTACCTTCTTTTAGAGTTGTCATGAGAGTGAAATTATAACATTGGGTATGAAGTTCCTGTCATCAGTGGTTTCCATTGTTAATATTGAACAGGAATCTCCCTAACTCCTAGGTCCAATCAGCTCTAGTTTTCAAATTAGGTAGAAATTAATTTCTCAGAAAGTGCTCAAACATAGAAGAAAGAATAAAAAATCTTCTGAGATCCCTTATGCCCCCAGAGGCCTGTCCATCATGGTCTCTGAAAAGTGCTTTGATCCGTTAGAAAGAGAGTACATAGATACAAAATATAGCTGCTGTCATTTTCTATATGTTCTTTGACCTAGAGGGCAAATATACACATTTCTGAAGATGCTCATTTCATTTATACTTTCTTTTTGCCCATCTGTCAATGAATTAGTCTTTAATTTGGGCTGAGCCATTTTGGTGTTTCAAAACAAACAAACATATTTTGAAATGGCACAGAAAAATGTCGTTATGGATTTTAATATGTTTACTGTGCTTTATTTTGGAAGAATTTGATATGCAAAGTTTCCATTGAAATGCAGAGGAGATTGCCACCATTGATTTGCGAACTAAAAATAAGATGTAGTCATTTCTTCTTCCTTCTTCTTCTTCTTTTTTTTTTTTTATTATTTGAGTAATTGTAAAGTAGAGAGCTAAACGACAAGGAAAATAGAATGCTTAAAGGCAGCACTGGGTAAGCTGCCCAGGCCGGGCAATCATCACTGTGGACCCCATCCAGCCCAAAATAGCCTTGCTGAGCATCTGAGCAAGCGCAGCTGTGGAGGCTTCTCCCCAGTACCAAGGGGGCACCCGATTGGCAGCCACAGGATGCTTTAGAGCCACCAATGGCCCATATTTGTGAGGCAGCAGACGCTGTCTCCTGGCAGCTTTTTCCACTCCAGTATGAGAGTCATGTCCTAGAGAAATGGAAGGAAGCCTTACATCCCCATTGCTGTCTTTCTCCACTTCTCTTTTTGTCTAACTTTCCAGCTCAAACCATCATCTTTTCTCCTTGCGATCCCTACCTCTTCAAAGGGGCTGTGGCACTGTCACTCTCTGAAGCAGCCTTTGCTTCCTTCCTTTGACCTCTCAAACTCCTGTTCGTCTAGCACATCACACCTTCCCTGTAGTTATACCTGGTCATTCTCTCATTGCCCTTGGCTTTGTAGATCTGTTAGAATCTCTACTACAAACAAGCTCCTTGGAAGGTCTTATTTGTCACTGAATCCTCCAGTGACTACTACCAAAACATGAATGCCTTATATAAAGTTTACAATCATTTAATGAAAGAATGAATAAATGGGTAACCTGGAGAGTTGTTGGACCAGGAGATGAAATTTCCCTTTTAAATGCAGAAGTATCCCTTTGTACCTCTACCTTCCATGAGGGGCTTTTCATGCTTCCTCTGACTCTGTAACAGTTCTTACCCAATGGTGCTGAAACTAAGTCCAAAGAGAACAAGAAGCTATATTTAACAGAAGCCTAAGTTTTTCATGGTTTTCCTGTCTGTATGTACTTCTATTTCCCCAGTGCTCTTATTTTTTAGTGTCTCTGGAGCCTTGATTCTAGACCTCATGAGATCCATTTTGGCCATTCTAAGTCTTCCATGTGATGTAACAACATTAGATAGTTTCTTTTGGACCTACCTCCAAGCCCAATTTTGCTTATGCTTATTATTCTGACTTTCAAAGTCCTATTGAGATGAATGGGATGTTTTTCAAGGCACTTCCCTTTGGGACATGGTGAAAAGGGACTGATCTTAAATAATGAGAAGTTGTGTAATTGAGTAGACTGTGATGATGAGGTAGAAACCATCACCGCACAACAGCTCTGCTCTTCTTCCATGAGACAGAGAGGCAGATAGATTGCTTCTGTTCCTGGTAGAGAGCTTTTAACCCTTTCAGACTTGCAAGGTGTAAAGTGATAGAATAATCCCCTCAAAGTGAATTCATGTTCCATGATTAACAAGTCAACAGTACCTTCTTGTCTTTCTGGAAGAAGTAGATGTGTTAAGGATAGGCAGGAATTCTACTTAGGAAAAACCATTGAGAGGAGTCAAAATAATTATCTTCTTCTAGTAAAATTAAGAGGAAAGTTGTGGGCAAGGAATAGGGGCTGATAGGTGTGGTCCACAGTTCTACTGAGGGCCTATTGCCGAGTTTTATGTTCTGTGCCAATTTCCTGGCACAGAATAGAATTAGAAGCTCTTTATTTGCATCTGTACCCAATGCTCAAAGGCATTCTGAAGACTAATCAGCTCCTTATGTTGGTGAGAAAAAGACAAAATAAATGAAAGATAAATTTCACTTGGAAAACCACCATGGAAACAGCAAAGGTAAGATAACTCAGGAGAAGACACATAGGGACATTGGGATATTTTCATGCTATATGACCGCCTGTCCTCTTTTCCTCTGTGCACCAGATAAAGAGGGGTGTTTAGGGAAGTCACATCATTCTGTGACTCTTAGGTTTGTGCTGTGTTGCCCTTCACCACACTCATCCTGGTTTCTGGTCTTCTTAGTGACTTCACACGGAAGCGTCTCTTCATTTATGGCCACTGTGTAGAAGGCCAGACCTTGTTTTATCTGCTGGGTGCTCTCTGTTCTGGGAACCTGCTTCTTACTTGCTTTTATACAGTTGCTCTCTTTGCCTCTTTTCTATTTCTTGTGGCTTCCTTGCCTGCTGCATCCCATGACGATTGATCACTGTCCAGATTTTTACAGAAGCACAGTAAAGGTCTGAACCAGACTGGCTCATATTCTGGCTCTTTAACTTAATAGAGCTAAGAGTTTACTCAAATTCTTTAACATATCCATGTAAAGTAGAGCTAATAATTACATCTACCTTTGGTAATTTCTGCTTATCTATGGTTTTATTTTCTATGGCTTCACTTATGGGCAGTCACAAACATTGTCAAAATTTTAAATTCTAGAAATAAAAGATTCATCTGTTTTAAAATTTGTTCCAATTGTGGCATTCTGAGAACATGACGGACCTCATGATATAACTGCTCCATCCCACACAGAGCACAAATCCTTCCTTTTGTCCAGCATATTCATGCTGTAGACACTACTTGCCCACTAGTCACTAAGTAGATATCTCAGTTATCCTGCAATTTCAGACATCCCCTGGGGGTCTTGGGATGTATTTGTGATTGACAAGGTATATATATCTGTGTATTTGGGGATTAGGCATACTAATATATGAGAATAGTTTAAAATAGTATTTAGTGCATAATAGGTGCTTAATACATGATAGTATTGTTATTACTCCTTGGAATGATTTTGGTGGATTAGCTGTATCTAAAGGATTTGTGATGATACTGGCTTACTTAAAATTGAGCAAAGCTAGTTATACTTTTTTCTGGATGTGGGAATGAATAATATGCCATAAAGCCAACACTTAATATGCAGTAAGTTTGATAGATGCACTAACTAGTCTTCCAAGTTAAAAATAGAAGAGTATGTGAGCCATTTATATTATTGTCTTCTTGTAAAAATAGAATTAAAAGACTACTTATATGTAGGACCCATATACAGATATTAATTTACCTTGTAATTCTGCTTTGAAAAGTCATGCCTAAGTGTTACATTAGAACCTCAGTTATCATAGTGAAATAGTAAGGATGTGAGCTTTGAACTCAGGTAGCTGAGTTTCAATTCTGAGCTTGCAATTTACTACTTTTGTGACGATAGGCAAACCATTTAAATTCTCAATGCCCACTGGTTTTCTCATCTGTAAAGCAGAGACACTAATGCCTCCCACAGGGTTTGCCATTATAATGAAATGAGATACTGCATGTAAATCATTTAGATGCTGGGAGTAAAGAAAGTATTCCACAGGAAAAGCTGCACTGCATTCTTCTGGAGGGGCAATATTCATACTGAATTCTATAGAAATGGCATCTCTCAGACTTATGTAATAGGGGATCCTGACACAAAAATTGATATCTACTAATATTGTCATGATAATACAGGTAGGAAAAGTACCTATGAGTCAGAAATACATGACAATTTGCTCTTCTTCTGCCAAATATATAAGCTGAAACAAACTAATATATTAGATTTTATCAAATACTGATTCACCAATTAATGTCTGGGGTGCTTTCCTGATTATGTGTTGCATTTATCAATGATCAAGATGATGACTCTTATAAAATTTAATAGGGAAAAGAGTAGACGTCATCTCTTCTTGTTGGATGTCCTGGTTGCCAGTGCGTGATCCGGGCACGAGGATATTGTAGGCAGTTCTTTCAGGAGGTAGCACCAGGACACCAGTAGTATTTTGCAAGAAGGATCCTTGGCTTTGCCTGTGGAGCAGAGAATGTGATCCCCAGCAGGGAGCCAAACCACAAGCATGTGAGCAGTGCCTGGAGCTTGGTCTCTGCCCAAGTACATGTAAGGGAGTAGAAAAGACAGGGAACCTTTGTGAAGTGATACAGCTCACATGCAGAGACAATTTCACCAGGTCAGGTGTCATACTCCACTTTGATCCAAGGAGAAAATGCAGCAGCAGCAGTTTCTTGACCTAGAATCTCCTCCACTGGAGAGAGATTCTACTCATCTGTTTCCTACATCTGGGGGCTCAGGCAATCCATTTAACCTGGATATGCCACCGTTTCTTCATTTATAAATCGAGGCTTACAATACCTGTTTGGCCTGTATCATAGTGTCTATCCCACGGTGGTTTCCCAATCAGTGTTTGTTGTAAGTGTAAGCAATATGACTGGCTTCACCAGCATGGGCTATGCATTGAGTTATGTCTCTTCATAGTTGAATTTGTCCACAGAGAGTCTCAGGTGCCACTGTTAGCAGCAGGTCAAATGAAATCTCTCCATCATCTCACAGATCACAGTCTTAGTTGTTCTAGACAACCAAGGGTTGATTTGGTCCAGAGGGCTCAGTGTATTTTTTAAGTGCAGGACTGAGGGAAAAAAACAGATACCATGCTGTTGGCGAGCCCCACTCCTTCAGTAGTTACCACACAATGTCACCGTTGATGCTGACCCCACAGAGCTCAGTCAAGGCTGGTCTGTTGTCATGTAGAAGTCTTTTATGCTGCAGATATCTATACTGATCCAGTGATGTCCTCTTACTTGGTTCTATGCCACCATTGCTTCTGCTCACCTCACAGGTTAAGTAAGTGCTTTTCACGGGCATTATACCAAGACAGTATAGCAGGCACCAGATTCCCATACCCATCCCATTCCAAGTCACCCCAGTAAGGCTCACCATCCTTCTATGAGTCCTTTTTTGGAAGCTTCTTAGTGGAGACTGTCCCACTCTAATAGAGGGATTTCAATAATTTTGGACATCAAATGAGACCTTTGAATTTTTCTTTCCAAAAGTCTCCTAAGCCCTTATGTTAATTTGATCACCTGTCCCCACCCACATGAACAGCCCTGCACCACAAAGACATTAAGAGTCATTCTCTGTTAGGCATACAAGACATATTACATCCTTCCTTGATGGCAGTTCTGCCTATGGGCCTTGTAGTTGCATAACTAAAGACTTGGGCTGCCTACACCCCTGGCGGATGAGTTGCTGGCAGTGCTGATACCTCAGCGTGTATGAATGATTAAGTAATGTATGTAAAAATACTTTCTAAACTAGAGAACTCTATAGAAAGTGAGCCATTATTTTTAAGTGGGGAGGGATATTTCATACATATGGTACAAACATAACTATCTCTAGTAAACTTTAGCTGCCAGCCAGAATAGTGTTTGAAATAAAACACTTTTTAGCATCTAAAAATATGCCAGGCCAATAAGCTATTGTCCTTAATATTCAACTGTGCTTCTTTTCATTCTTACACTCTCCATTTTCTTCTGTTGTCCATTTTCAAATCCTTTTGAAAATCCTTGCTTCAGCTCCACAAACTCTTAGCAAGTAAACAATGAGCAAGAAATGGTCAGCAAACTAAACAATATGTAGCGGGAAGAGGAAGTTGCAAAAACATACTCCTGGAAATGAATGAAAATAGTAGTAATAATAACTCATGGTGTACCAGACACACCTACCCTCTCTATCTTATCTAATCCACAAACAAACCAAGGATTTTCTTTTTACATAGGAGAAACCAGGACGAATGGGTGGTGGGAAATTTCTCGGACAGGCTCAAGTCCACAGGGCTCTGGAGTAGCAAAAGAAAGAGGCCAATTTCTTTTGCTTTCTGTTTGTAGCACTCCGCCTGGCTTCTGGAAAGGGAATGGCCTTCACTTTGAAAAAATGGCACAGAGCTTTCAGACATTTTGGCACCAGAATAAGTGGGAAGGAACTCCAGGAAATGGTTCCGATTCCTTTCTTCTGAGTGGCGCTTTCTCTTGGTGTTTCCTCATTTTTATCCCTGTAGAGTCACTACTTTAGAGCAAAGAGTCCCCACTTGGCCAGTATGGGTGTCTTTCTGCTTGAAATATCTTGCTAATGCAAGCAGCTTACACTAGCACTATTTCAAATCCTAGACCTTGCATGTGGCTGATTTTCCTCTATTCAGGTTAAGACACTATGTTTTGTCAGGGAAATCTTAGACCACGTGCTGTCCTGAATCATAGAACTTAAGTATACTGGCAAGGAAGTTGCAATTTTGCCCATTGGAATTCTAGGTTCCTTAATTGATTTCCAATAAAATGTCTTTCTACTGAATGCAATTTTTATTTCCCAGTGTTTAAAAGTTATATTGTCAAATACCCAAACCAGTTTGTTTTCGTTACCTCCATCATAAATTGGAATTTTTGTCTGCTGCCATCTATTGCTTTTTTGTTTAGTTGTTAATATTTCTCCACTTATATATAGTTTTTGTTGTGCTTTTTCTTATTCAGCTGTGTTTTCTCAAAGATCAAATTAGGGACACAGATTCTTGCAACTTATTAGGTGTCTGAGCCTGGCAAACTTGCTGCATATCTGTGAGCTTCAATCTTTGAAGTGGGAAGAGTGACATTACCTCCTCTTAGGTGGAAGGAGGACGGACTAGGTTGTTTCCAACTAAATGAAGTAAAATGGCCCTGACTCAGGGCATTGCCTGTTACTCTCTCTCATCTCATGTATGTAGATCCTTCTACAAATCCTCTAGTTTATATTGATCAGTACCTTGGATTTTATTCATCTGTTCCCTACAACTTTGTATAATTATTGCTCTTACTTGTTCAGCTCACTCATTCCATTTATTGAATAAATGAATTGCTTTGCTGTCTTTTTACCTAGACACTGCCATTACCACCAAACCTAACAGGACCATGATTACTATTTCCTATATATCTATAGTGTGTCTCAATTTGGGATAAGTATAAGCTGTTATCTCAGGAATTCCTTTTAACATTCCTAACAGTTAGGTATTAATTTTTTTCATTTTGTGCATAGGACACTGGCTCAGCACAGTGAAATAGCTTCTCTGAGGTCACATGCTAAAAAGTCGTGGGACCAGACTTTGGACCGAGGTATTTCTAACTGCAAAGATCATCAGAACTTCTTTGGCTTCCCAATAGCTATTATTTATAGAGCACCTACCACTTATTAGCCACTTAGCATATATCACCTTTTTTTTTTCTTTTCATGCAGTCTTGTAAATTAGGCATTATTTTTCCATTTTACTGCTGAGGACAATAAAGCTTAGAGAGAGATGTTAGGTAAGTATGCCAGAGGCACAAGGCCAATAAATGTTCTCAAATCTAATGTCAGATGACCTCTCTTCTCGTTTCCTTTCTGCTCTCTGCCTTGTGAATGAATCAGTAAGTGAATGGGTCACCTTCTTCTCTTCCTCTTTTCCACTATTCTTTGCTTCTTTTATTCTCCTTCTAAAAAATATGTGACTTTACTTTTGAAATTAAAAATCCAAAACATGCTGCAAGTTAAACAAGAAAGTGTGTGAGAGAGAATACAGAAAAGTACAAATAGAACACAGCCAGTCTGGAATAACCTTCCACCCAGAGGTGACCACTTTCTTCCCTTTTTTTCCTCCCTCTTTCCTGCCCTTGCTTTTGCCTCTGTTAGCCAAGAGTCACATTCCTTCTCTACCTCTTCCAGCACAAACTCCCTTTGGGGGTCCGAGTTTCCCTGCTGTGGCACTTGGCATAACGTGTGACACACACATTTGCAAAACTAATCAACTGTGGAAGGGACAGAGAGTCCCAGCACAAGCCACGAAAGGCAGGACTGCAACAGCAGCCAATTCCCTTTCCCTTGCCCTAGAGCAGGCGACTCCCTGTAACTGAGCTCCAGCTGCCCCTCACTGGGACTGTGGAGCAACAGAGGCCCTAGCAACGGAAAATGCCACAGGACACCCCATGTGGTGGCATGTGCCGGGCGCCTCTGGGAGCCTTTCGTTCTAAGCCAAAGTTCAGCTGAAGGGCAGTGGCCAAGCCAGAGAGTCATGTGGCTCTCATGTTGGTTAGTGTGTCACTTTGAACAGCTCTTATCTGATATTATTATGACTAAGTCAGTGCTGACAGCAGGGGACAGATTATAAGGGTCATGTGATGATTATTTAAGGCTTCACTGGGTGCCTTGCATGTCTAATATTAACCCATTCTTTCCAGGATCACTTTCCCACAGGACTTTATCCCTTAAGAGTCTGGCCAGGCAGACCAGGAAAGGAAACACAAAGTCCTCTCTGCATTCCAAAGTGTCCTACTTGCTTCCTGTTGGAGGGCCTGTGAGACACGAATTAAGTTTTGTGCTGGAGTGATATATGCTCTTTTGGATTTAAAAAAGAAAATCAGTGGTGAGAGTTGTCCATATTTCAAAACCTTTCTTTTCTTACACCTTGTACTGAGAAAATTCGGTGCCTTTGTCGTTGTTGTTGTTAAGGTTGATCTTTAAGATATTAGAGAGCTGCACTGAAGTCCTAGCTAAAGAAATAGTCCTTCAGTGTGGTACCTAAATGTCAGCAGGGAGAGGGCCTTACTCCCCATGAGATGATTGGCATCTTGGATGGTGCAAAGCAAACCCAAGAAATGCTGTTATTTATTATTTATATGCTGCCCCGAGTATACATGGAATGGCACAATGGTAGACAGCTGCACAAGGGCTGTGACACCAAAAATCAGATTCAGAGCAGCTCATATGGCAGAGACGGATTTTGTCTGCTTGAAGCCATGTGTGGCGATATAAATGGTCTTTATGTTTGAATGAAAAGGAATTTCAAACCTGATTTGGAGACATGCAAGTAAATAAAACGGAATGTCTGGGTGAAAAATTCAGATGTTATCGTTGACAGATGCCCAGTTTGCTAAAGTACAGACATGTTCTGTGTGATACCTGGGAATGACAGACAATAGTGTGGGCAAACATACAGGGCATGCTGGACAATAGCCATGCTTGGAGGGTTTCTTTGAGAAGTTTAGGCTCTTCTTATTACTCTGCTATAAAATGGAATAATAATGATGCCATCTTCATAGGATTGTTAAAAAGATTTAATGAAAAGTGCCTTATAAAGGCTTAGCCCAAGGCAAATGAGTGCTTAATAAAAGGTGGCAAGTATTATCCAAGTTATCATTCCTGTTATTGTTATTATCTGTAGGCAAATGCTCTACAACAGAAGGCAGCAAAATTTGAGTTCAAGTTTGAAATGTTGACATTTCCAAGATGATTTCCACCTTGCGGGGCTTTTCAGCCTTTTCCTGTAGAGGGTAAAACCATTGCTAGTCTTCCTCCATCCACTATGGGTTCTATGCTTCTTCCTGGCAATAAAGAGCCTGCTATTATATCTGTCTTTAACATTGAGTGTATTCACACATTGCTGCTGTGGCAGGACTGGAACCACTTGTACACTTCACTGGAGGGACTCAGGAGGGAGCAACTACCCCTTACCCAGTGTGCCAAGCAATTCAGCTCTGGCCCCAAACCTGCATATCAACCTTACAGTGACACACAGTTAACTTGGTCATAAGCTTTCATCCTTGGGCTACAGAATCCTTGGATCATTCTTAGGTCACATTTTAATGTGAGCACACTCTTGAAAGTTTCATCTTTCCTTCTCAATAACTCATCTCAGTTTTCTTTCTGACACAGGTAGCATGTTATCTCACTTTGTCTACTGTGGTGCTTTAATGTCTTTTATAGATTGGTGCTCTGCTTACCTTTTGGCTGTCCTAACCTTTAAACATTTTGATGAGCTTATTCCTTATTTAACAATACTTGCTGAGAGCCTCTTTTGTGCTAGGTGCTTTCACAGGGCCTGGGAAGACAGTAGCAAAAGAGACCAGAAACAGAATAATTTTGCTGCCTCCATTCTTCCACCACAAATTGTGGAATTTTCTTTCTAATGAAATTATCCTATGTGGGAGTGGCATATAAGAACAATGACCCTGCAGGAAGAAAAAAAAGACAGACTCTGAAAACAAACCAGATGCTTTTGACTGACTCTTGAATTCTGATTGATCAGGTCAGGGTTGATATTCAACTGGGATACATCATTATTGTCATATTGGTCAAAAGACTGAAATGCCAGTTGATAAAAAAGATGTTACACAGACTTTCTCAGTGCCTTTTCCTGTGTCTATGCCTTTGCTTTTGGAACACCTTGGTTGCCTCAATGTCCGGTAACTAAAAGATTAACCTTTGTCATATCAGGATCCTTAGGACATATTTCAATGAATTTGTGCCCATTTCCATACTTACTGTTATACCTATGATTGTGGGTTTTGTGTGTGTGTGTGTGTGTTACTAGAGACTGATCCCAATCCCCTCATGCTGAGCTAAAACTTGAGCTGTTTTTGTTTCTTAATTTTTAGACAAGGTCTTGTTCTATCGTCCTCTTGTCTTACTGTCCCAGAGTGCTGGGAATGCAGGTATGCACCACCATATGTAGCACTAGGAATGTTTTTGAGTTGTGGCATGATGCCAGTCTTGTAGGTTGAATTTCAGCTGGGGGCAGTGGAATGCAGTTGAAGACCCTGGTCAGGATCAAAATTCTATCCCTTTTGATCTGTGTGGCATTAGGTGGGTTCTTCTTTTTCCAGGATACTATGGGCTAATGCAAGGATAAATTAATTCAGATATGTAAAACACTGAGAACAGTGTGTCAACATGGTAGGTGTTCAGGAAAAGTTACTTATTCATTATTCTATTATCAGAAAATTTGGGCGAACCCATGATAAAGTCACATAAGGTTGGTTTCAAAATATGAAACCACTAATTTCAGGAAAAAAAAGAAGAAAAGAAAAGAACCATAAATCTTTTCTTTCTGTGCATCAAATATATGAAGTGTTTATTTTACTGGTGAAATAATGTAGATTTTTTAAAAACTCCAGGTGTAAGCTGTGTGCATGTAGGTGTTTTTTTGAGAGAGATAATGTCCCGAATAATTGTCATATGTGTGTGGAATATGTGGAACTGAATAACTGAGAGCTCTTCATTTCAGTGAGTTTGTTGTCTAGAGGGTTAAGAGAGGCATAAACGAATGACTTCGGTAGGCTTTGTGCAGTGATAGAGGAGAACACCTGAAACTAGAGGAGTGCTGAGCCGAAGGATGTAACTTGGCCTCAAGGAGTCAGTAAAACATCCTAGAAGAATGTATATCTGGGCTGATTCTTAAAGAAAGAAGAATGCTAGGCAAGGAAAAAGGCCCCAGGAAGGGATTTCAGCGAGAATGTGAGCTAAAGCATGGCAAAAGGAGTGGGACACTCTTGGAAATTGAAAGCAGAAAGAGACACAAAGTCGGGCTGGAGGAATAGCTAGGACCAACTTTTAGATGATCTCCTTGCCATGGTCCAGAGCTCCCTCTAGGTCAGCACAGAGGCAACGAAGTGACACAGAATCAAGGAAGTGGGGGGTTTGACCAGAGCTGTGTTTTGGAGAGATCACTGGGGTGAAAGGATCAGGGTTTGAACTTACAATATTTGCAAGGAATGGAAAGGAAAGGACTGATTTAAGATTTACAAACAGTTAATGAAGAGGAATATATGTTTGTTTTGGGTGTATTGTGTTACTCTTTTCCAATTGAGACAGAGCACAGGGAGAGAGACAATGGAGTTTGGGATGGACATTAAGGTCCATTAAGTTACAGTTTTAGTTTCTTTGGACCTGCAGGGTCCTGGTGGTTAGCAGCCAGCTGGCTCTGAGGCTGCAAGGAGGTAATCTGGACTGGAGCTGTAGATGCTGGAACCAGCACTGGAATGATGGCAGGTAAAGCTTGGAGAGGCAATGAGTTACCAAAGAACAAGAACTAACAGAGTGGGCTGAGACCAGAATTACAACAGACACCAATATCGAAGGGCAGGGGCTCTGAAAAACAGATTCTAAAGAGGCTGGAAAGCCAGGCTAACCAGGCAGGACAAAAGTCAGCTGTAGGAGGGCCAGGCAGAAATATGACCACATGAAATGAATGCCACAGTCTTAGCACCGTACTTCCTTGGTAACTTTATGGCCTTCTATCTTTATACAAACTGCCTAAATTAAATATTTCTCTTTTTCCCAGGTATGTTTTTTCTTTACTTCTTTCTTTTTTAATATTAGATTTTACTGTAGGTAACTTTCTAGCACTAAACTGATTTTTCCCCCTTTTGGCCAGTAGACTAAAACCAAAGATAAAGTGGAGCATGAAAAATGATACTATTGTATCTCATCACATCTCACCCCTCCAATGAAAACTGGACTCACAAAACCTTTCATTTGAGTCCTGGATTGTGTTTAGGTCAATTCTTCTTTTAACTGAATCCATTCCATTTTCTCTCATCATCCTTAAAATATGTTCTTTTGCTGCTTTTCACATCCTTTTATGAAATGTTTGTCCTAAATCTCTTTTATTTTGAGTGGCACTTATAAACTGGAGTCTAGCACAGAGCAGATGTATTCATTTAATAGTTTGCTTTGATGGCTCCTTTAAGAGGCTTTATAATCTTTATATTTTACCATTGGGTTTGGGATTTTATGCTCCTTTAACAGGTGTATTACCTTCATCAGATGTTTTCATTTTAAGCTGTTGACTTATAAACACATGGCCTGAGGGGATTGGTGTGCAGACAATTTACTCTCTTACGGATTTATTCTCTCGTTCATTTTTGTATTTAGTGCAGGGAACCTTAGATTGATTGATAATGACAGTTCATTGGTAAAAAAAAATGGCTCTTTCAATGACCAAAATAATTGTTTCCTCCAGTTGACAAAGGGTCAACAAAAGATCACTCATATTGAGAGGATTTCTTGAAACATTAATTAAAAACAAAATGGTTTCCAGCCCATATTTGATTTTCTATGTCTGTGGTTTAGGAGAAAATCATGCTTATACATTTCTTCTGAGGACACTTGAAGCTTTGTCTTTGAAACTCTCATTGTTCAAGGCTCTCTGACTTTTCCAAAGACAATGTGTTTGACTAGAAATTGACATGTCCTCATCCTATGCGCCAGGAATCCAGCATACTTCTATAAAAGACTGAAGAGGGGAAAGGGTGCCCTCTTGTTTGGTGTACCAAGGGGCCCTGGGCAGGACAGTCTCAAATGAAATCCATGTGTCCTCCATGAATTGTGACCAGAAGCCTCATCCTTTGTATGCTTGGGTGAGGTGAATGAGGGGCGAAATTCAATGAGTGCTTAAGTGAGCAAGTTGATTCTCTCAAGGCCCGGGGCTGCATCATGTATGCAAAGGAGAAACTGTCCTGGAGCCTTCTGACCCAGAGCATTTGCAAGAAAAGATTTGAAACAAAAGGTTTTTTTCTTTACTTTTTGCCTTGGACAGCTACTGTAGATATTAATTGAGCAATTCTTCCTCCAAGTTCTTGACAATCCCTGAGAAAAGCTTAGGGCATCTCATAAGAAGAGGAGAGCAAAGCATTTGTCAACACAGAGAGGGAGGACAAGAAGTTTAAGACTTCCCTGCTTAGGGTCCAGTGTGTTTTGTGTTATTGTAAAATGGATGTGATGATCCAGCCAATCTCCTGTGACTGATTACCTTCTTCATAAAAGCACTGTGAGTGATCCAACATGCTCTGGCATCATTTCTACCTGTGCCCAGGAGGGGCCAGGGCTGAGCCGGCGTTGCAATGGAATTGCCCTGGTTTCCTGGATGCGAAAGGGCATCTCCTCTTAGTAAAGAGTGGGAGTATAGTCGGCCCTGGAAAGAAAGTGCAGGACTTCCTCTTGCATTCTACCATATGGCCTGTTGAGAGTAAATGAAGGAGAGGAAACAGGAGCAGAGACAATGACAACATGAAGAAAATCTTATAGGAGGGAGTAGAGGTAGAAGAAAGGAGGCTGGCAAAATATTCTGAAAGCAAACCTTTTGAGAAATATTTTATCTTAAAAGAGAGAAGGTGATAGCTGTCTTCCTCTGCCATCTCAGAAGGTCAAGTCAAAATTTTACTTCAGTATAACTGGAGCATTTTTGCAATCTATTTATAGATATACATCGATCAGGGTACATGCATTCCTTCCTTCCTTCTTGTTCTTTTCTTTTTTCCTCTGTCTTATCCTGGTAACTTTTTGATGATTTCCTGTTTTTTTCTTTTTAGTTTATTGGTACATTTTTAGAGGACGTAATGATCATATCATCATGGAAGATTTGTACCTGTATATGATATATTTTGATTCCTCTTTCCTAGTAGTCATTTTTTCAGGGGGTGAGATATCAAAACTATTTGAGCCTCCCCTTTTAGGATCATGAGTTCCCTGAGGGAAGCACCATAGTTATTTGCTTTTTACTTTCATTACTAGCATCCAGTCTTTGCACAGTAATGTGTCTCATTCATATGAGACACTGATTTGGCGAATGCTTGAGGAAGGGAACAAATAAAGAATTGAGCAGCTCCGCAAGATATGACTAGATAGACAGATAGTGCAATCGAGTTGTTTTCAAGTCTGTGAGTCAAGTATGTAGCCATGTTTCTCAGTTGCCTCTGCTGACTTGTATGAATTTAAACTCTTGACATAGTTCTATACCAAAGCGTGTCACCTATCCAGTGTCTTTAAGAATAGTTCTATAATTCAGGAAACCAGGGGAGAATCAGTTGCTGAAGGTAAGGAGTTTTGATATCCTTTTGCAAAACAAACAAACAAACAAACAAACAAAACAACAACAAAAAGCAGAAAGCAGTCAAGCAAGCAAACAAAAACGCCAGTGTACTAGAGGCACTATTATTTTCAGAAAAAATAAACAGGGCTTGAACAGCACCAGAGGAATTAAAGGCAGCCAACAAAATGAAAAACAAAAGCTCCTGGGGAAAAGTCAAGAACTAGAAAACGCAATAGTTAGCTGATAAAATGTCTACTTTGGTTTCGGCTGACTTCCTTGAACCTTGCCCCACTGCAGTGGCCCCCAACTGAAGTGGAAAAGAGGTGCCAGTGATAAATCACCCTGCCATGAAACAGCACAAACTTTCGTAAATTGCATGTGGTAGCCAGAGTGGGGACAATAATGGTGCAGCAGGGGCCAGCCAACGGGCCCCCAGTGGGGTAGAATATTTGTCCCTACTTAACCACAGGATGCCTTCCTTTCATTCATAGGTGGAAAATGAACTGGGTGATTTTCACTGAAGTATTCCACTGTATCTTCAAGAGTGAACCAAACAAACACACAGAAAGCTAAGAGGCTGGCAGAAACCCTCTCTCACCTTAAACCCAGAATCAGAGACTTAGTGTGGACAGTCCAAATCAACTCTTACTTTTTAACATTATAAAAGTCAAAGGAAGGCAAACTATCTGAACCCATGAAAATAATCCCTTAAAACTCAAGAGAGTTATAAAAATATTCTTTACCAAAGCAGCTTAGCTGTTGTGTGAACACATCCACCTCTCTGCTATCCCTGGGGGAAAGAACGTACAAAAAATCCTTCAATTGTTGTAGAAATTCAGACCACACCTGGATGTGTACCTGCATATTTTGGTGAGGAAGTGAAGTTGTCTGAGAGATGTTCTCTTCTTGATGTGATGGGATGTCGAGGACTCCCTGTCCTCTGGTGGATGCCAAAGCAAAGTAATATACTTTTCTCCATCTGGAATCAATTTCGCTCTGAGTGCCAAACACCTACTCTGTAAGAGGCCTGATTCTAACATACCTAACATTTCTACCTTGCACCAAGAGATCAATGCTGTTTGTACACCCTGTCCCCTGTCAGACTGCAAATTCCATGAGGTCAAAATCCATCTCTGATCAGCAGGGCATCTTTCTCTGCTCTGCCCACCTCCTGGCATGGGAGGAGCACTTATGAACATACTGCATATTCAATAAATATCTGTGGAATTAGTGAATTATAGTAGCCACCATTGCTATGCTCCCTAACATTCTGAGCAACACATTGATTTTGGGACCAGTAGAGGCATGAGATGTAAGTGAATGCCACATTTTGCTTTAAACCGTAGAATTATTATTGTTGTTATTATTATTATTATTTTCAGGATTGTACTTCCTTTTAAAAACTGAGACCAAAGAATTCCTCCTCCCCCACAAACTAAATCACCACCCTTGCTTTTAACAGCCACTCCCAGTGCCCTTTCCAACAAATTCCAGAGGAACCCCCTACCAAGTGTGTTTATCTTGTTAACCCCTCCCCTCCTACCTGCCTGTGCTTGATGAGCTCTGAACATTTTCAGACAGTTCCATTGTTGCCAGCGAACTGTCAAACAAAATGGTGTTCAGTGTGCCTGGGGAGCTTTACACGAGGAGCTGCCTGGCACCCTGGTGTAGGCCGCATAGCCCGTTTTCCATGTAAGAGCAGCCAAAACCAGTCCCACTGCTGGGTCAGACCGAGGACCGGAGCCTTTGCGGAAGGAACCGAGATTTAAATGACAAGGTGTGTCATCCACATACATTTCTATTTGTGGAGACTTTCAATTCCATTTCTTACACATGCATATGCACGCACACACACACACACACACACCCCTCCCCTGCCCAGCCCCATTTACACTCTTGGTTATCTAAGGACAAGAGTTGTGCTGTTTACTATTTTCCCAGGGTACAAAGTCTTGAAGAGCTTAATTGTGGATGTAATCTGAAGAATCAAAGTCAGCCTCATTCCTCAGAAGAAAGGGGCAAGTGTGGGAGAAAGGAATTGGTTGGCTCTTGTGGTGCCTGAAGCCCTGTAGCCCACTCCTTTCCCTTTGAGCAAGGAGGTGGGAGGGGCCGGTGGGTGGCAGGAGTACTCAATTGTCCTTTTTATAGATGATTTCCGGGTCTTTTGGGTTCGCCTTGGTGGCTCCTTATTGTTTACTGAGGAGCCAGCCCAGGCTGGTCTCTGTAGCAGTCTGTCAGCAGAGAGGGCTTTCTGGTTGGGACAGGTTCCTCATGGTGGCTGGAACTGGTTTGGAGAATGGGTGGAACCTCTGTGTTTCTTCTAAACAGGAGCCAGAGTCATCCCAGCAGCAGGACCAGCAGAGGGGAGACTGAGGCTGGTGACACAGCCCTGTGGGAGATGGAACCCCAGCCAGAACTTCCCCCATGTCCCATTTTCTGAGGCTGAGAGAGACAGGAAGGAGATTGGGGAGAAGAAAGTTGAGTGGGAAAAGGAAAAGACAAGGTGAATAATTCCAGTGTTCTCCATAGAGAAATTCAGGGCTTCAGGGAAAACTAATGGATTTGGTCCAAGGATTGTACCCGAGTCAAATCACCAAGGGGCAAGGAGGTGTGGCTGGTCCCTCCTGGACTGCCTTTCCCTCCACGCACTTGCAAGCTGCTGGCCATGTCCTGTTTTCTGCAGGGCAATAGTTTAATGGAAGTGAATGGCAAATCAAAATGTTGAACATAGTATAAACAAACTGCCACCCTGAGTACTAATATGGACATGAACCTTGGTTTCATTTTTGTCTTTTTAAAAGGACTTAGATCAAATCAGCAAGCAGGGCAGCTCTCTAGAAAAAAGACTGGTCGCTCTCTGAGTTAGTTCATCACCTGCCATGCAGAACACAGTCCCGAGAGTGGAAGCTTCCCTGCACTTGATCTTAACCCATACCATTACATTTATGATGCTCCTTTGAACATTTTATGTTTTATCTTTTCAAATCAATAGATAGTTTTTGACAGATTGTGATAGGATTTCTTTATGCATACCACTCTTCTTGCTGAGTTAAAAATTATAGTCTCTAAATCGATTTCATTTACATTTGATCCTGTGGGGACCTTAAGGGTCAAACAGAACACGTCAGACCTTTTGAATCTCTGCTCTTTTCTTAGCCTCTGGCCCACCACTGGCAATGCCTGTGTCCCTGTTCCTATTGTCTTCTGAAATATGCTGGCTTCTCTTGTATCCTCTTAGCAGGGTCTTTTATTAGCAAAAACCTTACAGTGCTGATGCGATTCTTCCGATCTGATCCGGGTTTCAGGTACTTTTTCTTTCTCCTCCATTTGTTCTCTATGTGCTCTGCTAAGCTACTTTATCAGGGCATGAAAAAAGGAGAACATTCTGTCAATAACAATATTTTATCTAAGGCTCCTGACCAATTAGTATAAGGGCCATCACTCAAATCCTATTTTCTATTAGTAAGAAGGTGGACTTTTTTTAAAGGGCTGAAGCAAGAGGAGAGAATCACCATTCATTTATTGGGAAGTTAGAACAGAGAGTAAGTAAAAGCTGAACTGGCCTCTCAAGGGGATTTATAATTCACTTCTTTTTTAAAGGGAAAAAAAATCTCTCATTTTATTAGATGAAAAGAGATATTGCAAACTGCAAAAGTCCTCCCTGAAGCACAATAGCTTCTAAGATGTGGAGAATCATTGAATGATAGTTTGATTTGAGACCTTAGAGATTTTCTATAGCCAGCCTCTATTTAGAGATGGAGAAACTGAGGCATGAAATATTTATTTGCATGATTTTATGCAAAGTGGTAAATGAACATCTCGCATATAAAGATGGGTTGTTAGGGCGCTGAGACTGTTCTTTTCCCAGTGCAGTCTATAAAATTTATTTGGTGAGTGTTTTTGAGGTCAGTGTGCTCAGTGCCATGCAGGCTAAAAAGAACGAAGAGAGGCACCCTCCAAGAGCGTCATGAGTTTTTTTCCTTAATTAAGATACGCAAATGAAAAAAATTAGAGAAAGGTGAAGCTTAGTATGTAATCAAGGCCTAGATTATGCTGGGCAGACAGGCACATTGCTCAATATTAGTCATATTGGGCTATGATTTGTAAAATAGGTGGACTCTAAAATATGTCACAAGAGCCAGGAGACTACAGTTATGTTACCTGCCCAGGAAGGACAGAGGAGCAGGGTTGTGGTACAATATGTCAAACAGGAATGGCAAACTCTTGATACTCAAACTACTTGCCCCTCTCTTCATTCATGGTAGCTTTGCAATACTTTTCCTACAATTAGATGTGGTCAAGTCTTTTTATTAGTAGAATATTTAGCCTTTTTCATAGCCAGTATAAAATGGTTTGAACACGCAGGGAACAGTGAAACCTTCATATTGGAATAAAATACCTACCTGGCTAGAGTGATATATTCCTACTTTAATATTAGGGGATAAAAACAACAAACCATACCCTTGGTGGTTATAAATAATATTCGTCATGATGATCCATTGTTAAGAGGTCTGAAATGCTTGTGCATAATCTATTTTGAATTTAAATTATTTTTGTCACATTGGATCTTCCCAAAGTGCAGTGCTTACTTCAGTCCCTGGTTCATGTTGGTCATATAGTAAATATTTGTTGAATGAATGAAACTCACAGAGGAGTTAATTGTAGCCTTGAAGAGGTGAAAGGCCAGAATTTTATAAGCTGAATCCATCTAGCTCATGCTGGGACCAGAGCCAGGGAATAGCACATCGCAATATATCTCAATGTATAAACTGCTTTCTTTTGTAAAATTGGTATCAGCAGGGCCCTCCGTTTCCTGCCATGCACATTTGCTCTTAAGTCACAACATTAATTAATAGAGAAAATTTATTGTTAAAAAAGAGAAGCCATTCTAATTTACTTGTTTTCATGCATTTGGATATCCTGCCCAACTCTGTCCTCTCATACATAATAGGGCAAGTTTTATTTTCAGTGAATATATTGGCACTTTTAATTGCAATTTTGAGTCAGTGAAACTATAAAATATGTGAGATTGGTAGTTTCAGTCTTTATTTTAATTGCTCACTCACCAGAGAGCAACATTTCTGAGTACATACTCTATAGCATTCTGTTAGGCAAAAGCAGGGGTGCAGCGACAGGAAGTTTGTAATCCGAAGGAGCTCAGAATACAGGAGGGGCACTGGCATAAATCAAAATAGTTACAAAGTCTGCCACTTCTGACATGTCCACTTTCCACGGGAGTTACTTGGTAAGTACTTATGCACTTCACTTTTTTCTTTTATTCCTGATATCCTCAACACGGCCTTTGCAAATATACTTCATCTCTGCTATCTATTCCAGTCCTTCAGAATGGCCACTTGGAGTTCATTGTCAAAAAAGTCTGCGGCCACGTGGAGATTCTGGGCAGAAGGGCAGCAGTCACTGAGTGATGTCAGTCTACGTGCAGAGGAGGGTGAGGAGGGCTGGTCCAGGGAACAGTGCACAGTCTTTGTGCTGAGAAAGTGGCTCTGGGGAATCGCCCTCACTCAACACCTTCCCCCAGTTCTAATTCAATAGTTCATGTGGTCTGTTGTGTTCAGAAGTGGAAGATCTAAATGTCATGCTTTTTAGATGGTGAGATGTGTATGACTAGACCGAAGTATGACTTCTGTGGGGCTAACGATGTATTAGAAGACCTTTCAAGGCATTCGTAGTGGTGTCTCGATTAGATATATTTTTAAAATGATGGTGATAATAAGCGACGTTAGTATATTACTTCAGAGTCCACAAACCACTTTCACAAATTGGAAACAACTTCACTATGCATGAATGGAGAACTGGCTAAATAAATCAAAGCACTTGCCTACAATGGGATACTAGGTAGCTGTTAAATACAGCACATAGGGCTTCACTTGCTGATCTAACACCCACAATCAGCTTAGAAAAACAGGTTACAGAGCAGTGTATGGCATACAACTAACCCAGTTTGTAAATTCTATTTTTGTAAACACACACATGCACGTGAATATGTAGGAAAATGTAGAAATTTATACAAGAAAATGTTAATAGTGATTTCTGATAGTTGGGATATAGAGATTTTTACTTTCATTTTTCTGTATTTTCTAAAACCTTGATGATAACTATACCTTATTTCCATGAAAACAAAAAAATGGAATGATTTGTTTTAAACTTAACACATTATCACTTTTTAAGTTCAATTGATCATTACAACTGCCCCATAGATAATTATTATGCATGTTTTAGAAATGAATGGCATAAGTCAAATTCACTGTTAATACTTATTTTTCTTATGTGCCAGATAATATTCTGGTTCACATATAGAAGTGATAGAGATAGAAAGAGAGAAAGAGAGAGGGAGAGAGAGAGAGAGAGAGAGAGAAAGGGAGAGAGAGAGAGAAAGAAAGAGATGCTCTTTTACTTTTCACAGCTACCCTTTGAGGTTAGTATTATCCTAATCCAAATTCTACAGATGACTCAAGGGAGGCACAGCAAAGTTAAGTAAATTGTCAAATGTCACAAAGCTCATAACTTTGTAAGTGGCAGAGGCATATTCAAAGCCAAGCCACCAGGTCACTTGATGCCGGAGTCTGTATAATTCAGTTATGCCACAAGGCTGGGTAGGTGGCACAGGGAATGTGGGGTGGATTCAGTAGCTGAAATCAGATCTTTAGGAATAAAATTCCACTCCTGTGCCATTGCCATTTGCATGCACATTTTATTTGATGTCGATTATGGATTATTATTTCCGTGCCTGGACATGGCCTCCTGTGGCCTGTTGTAATTTCTGTATTGAGCCTCATTATAAATTTTTCCAGCAATTCAGAATTGTGAATAAAATATCTCTCCTTATTCCTCTGCCTCCTCCTCTGTGTCTCTGTGTCTGTCTCTGTCTGTCTCTGCCTTTCTGTCCCCATATCTATATGAAAATTAGACTTCCTGTCCTCATGAACTTTATATTCTAGTGGAATGTATAAAAATGAGTAAATGATATGGAATTTACATACTGATAATGCTATGAGAAAAATCTAGAAGCAGCAGAGATACTCATGTCTGCGCATAGGCAAAGAGTTGGGGTTATGACTGAATTAAGAAGGTAGAGAAGTCTCATTTTCTTTTGTTACATCGTGAATATTTATTTAACCTGAAGCATTTTAATTTTTTTCCAAATTGTAAGAAAATTTAGAACTTTGTTTTTTAAAAAGATAGTTCATTCCAGGTATATGCTAGTATTTTTACTTCCATATTCTAAGCTGCTATGATCTGGTTTTCATTTTTATTATTTTCATGTCTAGCTCTATATGTAACTCCAAATGCCATTTTTCTCCACAAATATCTTGAGTTACAACCAGCCTCGTATACGAGTAACAGTATCCAAATGCCATTTTTGCAGATAGATCAAATACAAATTTTAAGCACTAAAAACAGAAATGCAATCAGTACAAATTACAAAGGAATGAGATGACCCGTTTTCTTCTAGCTCAGAGAGGCCTCTCTTCCTATTTGGCTAGGGATTCATTCTTTCCCTTTATGACTTTTTCCTGACATGGTTGATGTGTGCTTACACATTAGTGCATGCATGCTCTTTTCTAATCTTCTTTATCTCCAAGAAACCAAGGAAGTCTACCTTTGAGTTTGTTGAATGCAGGTGGAATTTTTCTTTTAAGACACAAAGATACATATGTATATTTTGGTGGTGGTTCTTGGGATGGAACCTTGGGACTCCTGCATAATAGGCAAGTACTACCTAAGCTATATCACCAGCTCTGGGATTAACAAATCTCTACTCTTGACTTGCTGTGACCTTCTTGAGTAATGGTGGGACTTTCTGGGCCCTCCACGTTACTCAGCAAGAGTCATGAATGTTGATGGATATTGCAGTTTTCCAGGGTAATTAAAACCACAGTTATTTATAAGGCTTCAGTTAGAAATTGCTGCAATATATAGTCGCTCTTAATTGATGACAAATGCATGCAATTCATCAGTACTGCAGGATATTAACACCCACATCTTTTGTTGCTGTGTTCACACTGTTAACGCTGAGTACTGGAGACACAGTGCTTCATGCTGCTGCCCAAGGCAGGAAGGGGATTCGCAACAACCACATTAACTGACAGCCCAGGCAGGTGAGCTAGAAATCGGATCATGCCGACCCACAATCAGCATGGTTAGTCACAAAGATTCTTGTTTTGAAGATATCTGCTATACAGGTTAACAATATTTTTTCTTTGGCTATTTACCTTATGTAAAGATAAAATAAAATACTCCCAACTCATTCCATTTGATGGCATTTGGAATTATGCTCTTCATTCTGGGTAGGTTTTAGGGGTCGGCATACTTATGCATATATGACAAAGCCTTTGTAAGAATGGGAAAGTCAGACAGTGTGAAATTTTAGTTATTTATGGATCTGTCTCCTCCAGCAAATTTTAGGACAGATATTATGTGTTGCTTAAATTGGTACCTAATAGTGTGCTTTTTAGCTAGCAGGTGATCAGTAAGTATTACAAAACTAAAAACATGAATTTGTTCTTGTATGACTGCCACATAGGAAGGTCTATGAAAAATATTTACCAGATTTCTTCGTGTATAAAGGGAATCAGCAAATAAATATAAAGCACTGAGAACAATTAGTATATAATATGAATAAAAGGTAGCTATTAATATTATTTATTACACTTTCAGTTTTTCCAGAGTTTATCATAATCTTTGGCAGAGTTGACGATAATAAAGATTGATTTAAGAAATGAAGGCATAAATGAGTAAGTGAATCGCTCCTAGATTAGGAGGTCAGGTGTCTGTTCCCTTCACTCTCCCAGTACGCCTTTTCTCCAGCACATAGTACTGATGTAAGTTACCCTTGCCTGTCCACCAGCTCGCTCCCAAGATAAAACTCTTGTCTGCTTCTGCATAGTTATGAGGCTGGTCCAGCCCAGGCAATGTGACAGGCACAAAGTGCACATTGGGTAAGTGGATGAATCTGGACGTGGATGGATGAGCACATTCCTGCCGTGCATCCCTCCTCTTGGTACCATGTCACAAAATAAAAATTTTCCACTTACCTCCACAGAGCTGTAGAATTCTGTCATTCATCCACTCACTCAACACGTTTTTACTGAGCCGAACATCACCATTTTATGACCCAAGAACATAACTGTGTACAAGAGAATGACCTTGTCTTCATGGAGTTGATATTCTAAAGAACGTCTCTAGGACTCATTTTATTCACATTTCCTCTCCTCTGAGACTTTTTAGTTTGCTTTTCAAAAAATTAGGTTAAAAATTACAACCCTGAGCTTCTAGTCATTTTATCACTTAATCTACTATTGATAAAGAGCCTTTATCTACTCCGTCTTCTCAGTTATTATGCTTGGGTGTGAATGGGAGGGAGGAAGATATTAAGATATTTAAGGGCTAGCTCACACAACTGTTGGGCTGGGAAGCATGCCATGTTTGGTACTGGTCATCAAGCTGGAATTCAGTTAGGACTCTTTATTATGGTTCTGAGTTAGGGCAGGCTGGCAGCCTGGAAAGTCAGAATTTCTAGCTCACAAACTTTTCTCCACAGAGGACTTCAGATTTTGCTCTGAAGCCTTCCATTCATTGGTCGAGGCCCACCGACAACTGATTATGAATATTAATCAATCACATGTCCAAAATACCATCTCAGTAACAATTAAATTAGTATTTGACCAGATACTTGGGTATCATAGTCAAGCCAAAGAGTCACATCAGATTAATTTTCAGAAGCGTTTCCTTTATGAGCCCTGTGGAATCTGTATAAGACCCTAAGAAACAGACACAGTGAACTGTATCTTACAGATAAGGATCCTGTTGCCCAGAGAGCCTTTTCCTTAGTCTTATAGTCAGTGTCAGAAGTTGGGGAGAGGCTCTGCTCCCCCAGAATGCTTCCTGCCTAGCTCTGCAAACCCAACTGAGAACCTGACTTTAAAAATGCTCTCTTCTCACCAGTAATTCCTTACTAGGAATTCTCTCTCTCTCTCTCTCTCTCTCTCTCTCTCTCTCTCTCTCTGTCTCTATGTCTCTCTCCTGCCTCTCTCTCCTTCTCTCTTAATCTTTTTAATAAAATTTTCAACTTAAAACTACTTTATTATATTAAGTGTCTTTTAAAATTAATTCTACTGACCTCATTGTGGTTCAGCTTTACTATTTATTCTGACTGTTTAATTTGTAATTGGTTAAGTCTGAGTACACATGGTTTCCTAAACAGCCCCCAAGATCATACTTCTTTGAAAAGAGGTATTTTTTAGTTTTAGTCATACAAGATGATTAAGTTTTAGAGATATGCTCTATGGCATTATACATGTAGTTAATAATACTGTATAGTACACATAAAAATTTAAGATGTATCACTTGTTAAGAGATCTTGCTACAGTAATAAAAATGAACCTTTTTGGTGCTACTCATTTTAGTATGTATTTTTTTAAAACTGAGATTCACATTCACTTCTAGCTTCTTTATTTTTTTTAATGGCCATTGTCAATTTTTTTGTCCAGCTGGAAATTTGTTAGTTAGAGTTTGATGTGTATTTCTTGGTTAAATTCATGATTTTCACTGTTTTTCAATAACTAACAGCAAATACTTTCAGACTTTAGGTGGCCCTGCAGGAAGATCATCAGAAAGTCATCAGAATTGGCAATGTGATTCCCTATATATCATGTCTGTCATTTTAAGATGTCAGGTCATAACAACAAAACATGGCAACTTGTATAAAAATTATTTATGTCCATGTCCCTGACCTTACAATATCATAAATATTTGTGAAAAGAGATTGTATTTTGTTATACATGTAAATAAAAGCACTGGGAAATACCATTTTGCTGGTCACCCAAAGACGACAAAGCCAATTATTTTTACTGAATGTGTCTAGCAAGGCAAATGATTCTTACAACGGGATGGAGAGAAAAACATTTTTCTCCTAATACCTTCTTCCCCTTCGGCACCCTCTTCAGGCAGCCTGTGTTTCTCTTTCTCTGTGTTTCTCTTGCTATGGCCTAGAGATGCCTTTATTTTCTGAATCTAAAAGATTCCATTCTTCCTGTTAGACTGTGGGTCTCATGAAACCGGGAGCCAGGTCTTACTCAACTTTGTAGCTTCGGATGATTTTAAGTGATAATGATCTCAAACTTGGGCAAATGACTGAGGGAAGTAGCTTAGTAGTTGAAGCGCAGACGCATGCACACTTTAACCAGGCTGCCCAGGGTCAAATCACAAACCTTCTTGCTTATTAGATGTGTAACCTTGAGCGAGTTACTCAACTCTATGCATCTCCATCTACAAAAAGAGGGATAAGAATAGTTTGCACCTTATAAGATTCTAAATGTAAAGCACTTAGAATCATAATGGACTCATGATTGACATCATAAACATGATTAAAACTACCTATTTCCATGTTAAACTAATCTGTACTTTATTTTGCTGGTCTTCTAATGACTGTGGCATTTTGTGAGTTAAGGACCAATTTTGCACAGTAAGATCACATTAGCAGGTGCATCCACCACCTGGTTAAGAGTCAAATCTCAGCTGTCACCACTTTTCCTATTTCTTTGTATTTCCCTTAGCAGCTAACACTGGACCTTGGATGATTCATCATTTGTCACAGATACTTTTATTTTCCTGCTCCCTTAGTACTGAGAAGACCTAACATTTACCAAATGTCTACCAGGTGCCAGCCTAAGTGTCTGACTCTTACATACCCATGAGGACAGTGGTGTCATCTCTATTTTACAGAGACCCAGGTAAATTAAGTATCTTGAACCATCCAAAGAGTTAGTAAGTGTCCCCGATTAGTATACTTCATGTCAAAAGGAATGTGTTTCCTTCCTTGTTATCCTTATTCCCTTTCTCACACTTTCTAGGGTCCCATTTAGCTCCCTTCTCCAGCCCACCAATAGCCAGAGATGTCTGCATGTTCTTTTCCAGCCAAGTATGGTTTTTGCAACCTTTTGATCTACATCCCAGAATTTGCATTAGTGGGCCTGTGAATGGATGGGCGCAGTCCTGGAAGACCTCATCTGTTTTCCCTTATTTGCATGTTGGCATACACAAAGAATTACTCAATGTTATGCAAAATGAGTGATCAGGGAATCCAGTATAGCAGGGTATCAATATAGGGCACCAAAATCTTTTTTTTTTGGAAAACTATTTTTTTATTGTAATTACTGAAACAAGAGTTACGACAAACATTACAGTTTTATTGGCAATCTCTGTGCATACATTACTTAGCGATGAGTCTAGTTTTACTTTGTATTACATATGGGGAAGGGGTCTATGAAAGTCTTTGAAAGGCCTGGCTATATTTATAAGACTAAATTGGATGTATTTGCAAGTGTTAACTGATCCCAACCCTTTTTCCATCAATAGGTTCATTGTTGTATTTACATATGTGTATTTTGATTGCTATGACTCTAAGTGCTTAAAAGGAAGATACTCATAAAATCTTACATACAGTAAACACCTGGCACATTGCTAGACCATCTTTTGAAGCACAGCACATTTTTATTGGGGTTTCACTTTTTATGTTGTGTTCTGCATATTTGCAAATATAGTCCCATATGTGGGTTGCAGGTGAGAGATCTGTGGTGTGTCTATCATGGCAGCGAGGAAATAGAGAAGTTGTTTTACCCCAGTCAGCCTCTTAACAAGAAATTTTAGTTTATTTGTAACTTTTTTAGGGTCAACCTATCAATCTTTATAAGTTAGGAAGGCAGAAAAATTAGTATTTACAGGTTGAGAAGTCCTAAACCAACAACCTGAAATCCAAGTTTTTGAGGCTCAATTTGACATCACAGTAGAAAATTTTATAGCTGATCTTGTGATAAGCCTCAGTCCAAACACAAGTGAGCTCAAAATATTGACTAAAATTCCCTTCAGGCTATGTATGTAAGAAGCACAGGAAGCATAAATGTGTCTGGTGCTCAGATTCCAGTGCCATCCCCAATCTGTCTCATTATGTGTATGTAAATATTGCAGAAATAAAATGTAAAATCATGAGGTCTGAAAGGCTTGTGATCCCAAGCCTTTCAGATAAAAGATATTCAATCTGTACCAAACAGGGTTCACTTAAGGGAGAAGGAAGTCCATTTTGCACCTCTGACGCATCTAAAGTTACTGTCTGAGACTATAAATAACAACTGTAGACATGAATTGAAGAGACAGATTCAGTGTGGTTAATTTTCCAAGCAGGATGGTGTTTTCTTTCCTGTTGCCTGCTCTTCTTTCAAATGGTGGTGGTTATTGATAATATTCAGAAAAAAAATGTATTAATTCTCTATGTTACCAATTTATCTTACTCATTGTTAACTGAGCATTTATAGAGTAATTTTATGAGACAGACATTCAAAGAAAGCTTCAGTGCCTAGGAACAATATGTCAAATTTCCTTTTAGTTTCCCTGAGTGGGAAAAGTTACCTAGGTTTTTTTTTATTCTTAGTTTTTTTATATTAAATCTGTAATGATATTTTCTAATAAATACCTAGAGAGATGCTTGAAATTCGAAAACAGACATAGGCATTAGGTACTCATTTGTAATGTACCCTTCCTCAGATGTTGCCCAAATTGCAGTGACTAAGATTTGTTGTGAACTCAAATTTTATCCTTATTTCCATTACAAAGTTTTCAATATCATTTGTTCACCTGTAACGTTGGTGTGGAAAAGGACCTGACTTACACACTCACTGTGCAGGCACAGTTTCTTCTCCAACCCAAGTCACCCTTCTTTTTTTCTTCTCTGTGCATAGGGCGTGCATAGCCACCTATTTCCCAGACATAAATCTCATGTCCACTATAGGGGGCAAAAGGTACAGGACTCCTGTTGCACACATTTTATTTGAAAAATTCCCTGAGTAAAGAGGGAGAGCAAAGCCTGTGAGTATGGAGTTGGAGCTGAAAACCTTGAACAAAAAAAGCAATGGTAGTTTGTGTGGCACTCACTGTAGGAGGGGTGACCTGAAAGTTCCCTTATCTATATCCCTCCCATTAACCCTGTTGGATTCCTATGGTCATTCTGTGAAGTAAGCATTGTGCCCATTTTCTACATGGAAAAATTAAGACCCAGAGAAGATAATTAGCTCAACCCAGGCTATTAAAGGAGCATGGATTGGACTGAACGTCACACTCACCCATATTGCTGAAAGTGCAGCCAGCATAGCCCATGGATTCTACAACCATCTGAGTTCTGATTCTACTTTGAAGCATTTGTTTCTAGCAGAATAATGTATATGTATAGAACAGGATGATGACCGTGAGCTTGGCTTAATACTCTTTTGAAAAAGAGTATTTTGAAAAAGAGTATATTTGAAAAAGAGTACAGTGGGATATTACAGTGCAAAAAGTATGCAACTCTCATTCTGAGCAAGTTATATCGGTTTTGTTTTAGGTGTAGTTGTGATAGTGACAGTGGCCTAATTCCCCGATGGTCATAAAATATCCCTGGTTGTTTTTGTTCTATGTCCAGAACAAAGGTATCTGAGGGGAGGTATCACAGGGCCCGGCCCGTTCTTGTCTTGTGAGCTGGGACATTTACTTTCAACACCACCCCACTGAATGACCCAGCAGTCCACCAGATGGCCACCTAGGTATTCTGGGGCTGAGTTATAATTGTTATAAAATCCAAGACCATCAAATTCCCAAAGCCCATTTGTTGTGCGTAAATATCGTAAATGAATTTCTTTTCACATTTCCTAAATCAGTGATTAGAAAGCTATACCTTTTAGCACCTCTGTTTAAAGACTGGCCAAAACGATTCTTTCTGAGTGGTCTGAAACTGTGTCATCTTCATATCTGACTATATTTACAAATGGAAATTATGAAACAGATTTTGAAAATTGATCCTGTTATATTTGTGGCATAGACTTGCACATGGGCACATTTGTAGTATGGATGACATTGTCATAACATAGTGTGCCATGTGTTCTACATGCATTTTACTCTGACCCTTATTTTTTATTGCCACCTTCAGGAGTGTTCCTCCCATTGAAGAAGGGTGGCATCAAATAAGGATTTTTGTTTCCTTAGGGGGCATTCTGGGGTGATCTGAATCAAATATCCCCAAGTTCTCTTCAGAAGTTGATCTGCCAAGGTACCTTCTCTTACATGATCTATCAGATCAAATTCATAGATGCAGTAATGGCTTCTTTTGCTCAGAGTAGGGAGCTTTGTGTAGGATGTGTCCTTGTGTGAGACCTGCCTTTTCCTAATTTCCCTGGTGGCTTTAGCTTGATATGCCTGGTGATTTAGCTTTCCTTCTGAACATGAAGCTGGAGTTCCCTTCTGAATTGTGGGGAAATTCCTGGATACCTAAGTTAGAAGGCTGTTGGCATTTTTCTGCATAGCGCGGTCCTTATGTAGACTCAGAGAGGACTTGATTTTGAGTGTCTGGCCTCCCACATACCAGTTTTTTTACTTTAAAAGTTGCTTAACCACTCTAAACTTGTGGGAGCTTATCCCTAGAATAAGTATAATAATAGTCCTTACTTCTAGTGTTAGTGTGCGGATTAAGTCATATAATCCACATAACTCCTCAGCATAGTACTTGGCCCATGATACATATTCCCCAAAAGTTGGCATCATTTCTTTATTACTATGACTGTCACTCTAGCTCAAAGATCTTACAGAACCAGAGCACACCTCGTTCTTTAAAAGTCAAAGGGTAGAGGAAACAGGAAAAAACCTTCATTTCCCATTCCTTACACTTGTTCAGTACAGTTGTAGGTTACCATGGAAACTTCCAGGATTAAGATGGCATTATTGAGTTAAGCATTCAATGAACACCTTGGGAAAGAAAACCCATAACATGTATGCATGCCATAAGTAGTTTCCAAATGAAAAAGTTACTTGGGTAGAAGAATGAGTGGCAGTTGCGGTGACTTCCTTGTCTCACACAGTTTCCTGAATTCACATAGAATTATGATCAGGAGTTGAAACTGGGATAATCTCTCTGCATTTCCCCTTTCCTGGATCACCTCAGAAAGTTGTCAATGATTATGGCCCACGTTTCAAAATGGGAATGCTCTCCTTACATACTGGGGAGTGTGGCTTTCTGAAATAGATTCTGAAGTCGCAAAGAACTCGGAGTGTTTTCTGAGAAGGACTGACCTCCTTTCATGCCACTTACTGTGAATTAAAGCTGTGAGGGGAACGAGTTTGGGCATGTGGTACAGCACTTAGTGCTGCGGCTGCCAGGGAACAAGATTTGTGTTTCTAAGGAGATACAACAAAAAGGAGAATGCTTTAAGAGCCAGCGGCTGTCAGAGTGTAAAAGTATCTATGTTTAGAAAGGGAAATAGAAGCTGAATTAAGTAATTTTATACACACATTACAGGGTGCCCTTCTGCTAGTAATTCTTAAATTCAAAAGCAAATAGTTGTGACCACAAAGGGCTTAGTACATCTCAGCTGATTTTAACTCACAGACTCAAACTGGATATGATTGGTATTGACCAGCCCTATGCATGTGATTTTAAGATAGTCTGACTCTTGCCTATCATTCTGTTGGGCTGTATTAATAATCAGGGACAAATGGTGACACAGTCCCACAGAGCTCTGGGCAGACACTTGACAACACAGTCTGAATAAATGGAGAGGAGAGAAAATCTCAATTCTGCCAACCGGGACACCAAAACAGAGCCTTCTCTCTGTCCCTTTAATACCAGTACGAACCTGCTCGCAAGTGTTTAGTCAGTTACTGGCATGGAAGTACATCTTGAGTAGGTTCATTGGCTAAAGTATCATCACGGGACAAAAATCACAGGGAGGGAGAGTGCACCAAGGAAAAATTACAGTACAGCTATATTTACCAAGTGCCTCTGCACTGGGGTTTATTTTCCACAGTTGGAAAGGGAACCACCTGTCTCACTGCTGATGTCAGAGAGCTCCCTCGAGACTCAGGGCTGTTGGGAAGCACATGATACTGTACATATTTGCTCTTACATCCATATCTGGCTAAGATTGGGTTTCAGATCTGTGCCCTATTGTGGAGTTCATTGAGCAGTCACACTGAGGTGCCCTCCCACGTCATCATGCCCTTGTGAATTAAAAAGTGGCGTGTGGGAGCCCCTGCAGCTTGTGCTCCTTTCACTTGTGATACAAGTATTTGCACTGCAGTAAAATGAATGACACACACCTTGGGGTTATCATCTATGGACTTGGTTTTGAAAGTGAGTATCAGCAGACATCATCTCTGTACCTAGGAGCTGTTATGCTGTTGGTGTTTGGTGGTCTGTTTTATTTCAAGCAATTTAAAATATATATAAATACATATGATTTGGAAGCTTTCTATGTATATTATTAAAGAAGCAACAGAATTAGTATGAACTATGCTTGTGTTTCTTTTTTAAGCTGGTGGTGGTAGTGTTTCCATGTAAACAAATTGTTGTAGAGTGAATGAAATGTGATTTGGAAAGTTTAGATATTATGATACGCATTTCAGTGATCTATTGCAGCTGTTTGGTTTTGATTCTTTGTTTAAGATTTTTCAGAGCTGCGTAACCCACTGTTCCAGTTCCTTGCATGTGGGAGGGACTTAGGCCTTCTCATTGCAGCTTCTTATGAAGGTGTGAGGATCACTCTATGGCACGATGACAGGGGCACCATTTATGTCGTAGTCAGGGACTCACACTTAAATTGTCCTGCTGATTACATGGACAGTCACAGAAAATTGGATGCTATAAATATTACTCAAACATTGCATAAAAACATACTTTTTACTAACAATTGCAGAAGGGTCGCTATTAGTGAAATTGTTCATTATTTTAATAGTGCTAGCACCTGAATTTGAGTATCTGCACTGACTTGCAAATTATATGGTTATTATACAAAATAGGTGGAAAACAGAATCTGAGGGTATAAATTACATTCTTGGGTCACATCAAATCAATGTCTTACTAGGGATCAGTACCAAGGTTCTTAATTCCCAGGCTTACTATGATGTGCACTTTCAATTAAATTTATATCTGAAATGATGCTTGGTATCTTTTTCTCAAATCCTAAAAATAGAGTAAATAGGATGGGCTAAGACCCCTTGGTTCATCTAATCTTTCCCCTAGTGTAGGATTTTCCTCTGAACCATTAAAAGTGTTATAATATATGATTGATATTAATTAGTTTTCTGTAAAGTACTGCACTCCTTAACATGAACTGAACTAGAAATAAATATATTACCATGAATTAAGATTTTATTAGTTGAGAAGAAGAATTGGATGAAGGCACCTATGTGAAATCCTAAGTACGGGCATCAAATTGAATTAATGCCAGTACTGCCTTGAGATTAATTTGAGTACTGAATAAGAAATAGTACACCATAACATAACTGTGTTTACTGAATCATTTTTGGCATCAAAACTAAGGCTACATTATAGATGCAACAACAGGCTTTTCTCCCTTGGAAGAGAGAGGCGGTGCATTTTGTAATTAAAGTGAATGTTTTCCTCTGAAAAATGCCTCTAGTTTCCAGAACGAAAACAGTCTTCTTGAGACGATTTCATCCCTGTATGTGTCTCCAACTTTACATACTTGGTGATGCTCCAACCATCTTCAGCATCCTATTAGAGTTTTGTAGTAGGATCAGCTGTATTTTCTACCCTCTCAATATTGAAAGGCTGGCAGGAGCTCACTTTATATATTTGCATCTCATCATTATGTATATGTTTTGAGAAGGTGGGGAAGGTGCTGAGAAGATCTATGGAACTGCCTCAGGGATGTTCTAGAAGGGATTCCTAATGGCCAGGTACCATGGACCATGCCAACTGAGCACAGTAATGCTCTAAAGATTACTGTCCAGAGTCAGATGCCAATGGCACCCGTTGAAGTTGTGCCCCTGTGTCTGTGACCTGTTTTTGTCTCATTTAATTCCCAAATATCCTGATCCAATATTCATTAATTTTAATTGTATCTATAGAATCATTTGAAGGCTAAGTGCAAAACTTTAAAGGTTTTGCATTGTTGGATGGGGATGTTATATGTATCCCATGTACAATTTAAAATTTTCTAAGAATCACATTTTAAAAAGATAAATTTAATTTTAATGTCTTATTTAATACAATATATCTAAGATATTTTATCAATATGTAGTCTATAAATTAGGAGGGTCTTTTACATTCTGTTTTTTCTCATTAAGACTTTGAAATGACAACCTATGTTTTAGATTTATAGAGCATCTCAGTTTTGACCGGACTCATTTCAGGTGCTCAGTAGCCCTACATGCCTCTTTCAACTTCTTTACTTGCTTGTCAGCATCCCATTACACAGAGAAATTACTTTACAAAACCACTTTAAATATGGAGGACAGAATATAAAGTGTCCTTCCTGTCATTGTATCAATTTAAAAAGTGATTACATGACTGATCACGAATTTTTGAGAAATGTAAATGCTAAGACAGTTTAGTTGATAGGCCACTGGGGGCAAAATTGATTTTCTATTGAGTTGTTTTGTTCCTGTGGCTTTGTTTCCCATTTCCTCTTCTGTGTGCATTTCAGACATCATCATTTAACAGGACTTGATCCTTTGTCCCTCCTCCCACATTTGCAAACTCATGGAATCTTGTCAGTTTCCGTGCATCCTGTGAGTGTCCTGTTCCTATGTAGAGAAATTTTGAAAAAATTTTGGCTCGAAGAACTTTGTGGCCAGCCTGCTGGAAACAAAACGTCTCCTATGCTCGCCGCTTCTAGTCTGTTTAGAGGTAGAGGCAGGTCAGCACTGGTACGAGGCTGCTTTTCGGCTTTCTTCAGATAAGCAGAGAAACCAACAGGCACTTGGTGTCCCTACAACTTGCCGTGATTCTGTCACCCACAGCAAGTCAGCTTCTCATAAAACTTAAAGAGAAAGTTTACTCTGTGCAACTTACAGGTCTTTTTTGTTTTTATTTCTGTTATGAATAAGGAAACCATGCAAAGAGCAAACCCATGTATCTACTGCAATATTGCTTGATTTTAAATTGTCCATTAAGTGTTGGTACATGAATAACAGTATCACTGAGTCCTTATTCTATAAGAAGTGCTGGATTCTTACACTTCTCGCTGAACCTTAATGCCAACTATGTAAAGTAGTTGCTATATTATAGATCACATGTTTGAGGATCAGATAGTGTAGGTAGCTTGCTTGAGGCCTCAAAGACGGGTCCTATGGGGAAGATCTGTATTATCCTAAACCATGGCTTATGTTCCCAGAGAAAGGGGCTACATTGTCAACCCAAGCCAATGACACCCTTCAAAAATGGATTTTGAACCCAGGAAAAAAATGCTAAGATTTTCGATTTGGAAGATTCCATCATATTATTTATTCACAAAACACACACAGATAACACCTAATTGTACTCCATCTTTCTGTTGAATAGAAAATGGGCCTGGAAAGCTAAATGGCTTTGCCCAAGGTCAAGCACACTGGTTCCTTGATTCATGCTCAACTGCTCTTTGTCTACGTGGTTTAATGGCCTCTTTAAGAAGATAAGTGGAACATTTGGACTTTTTTTAATTAACAGAAAGAAAGCAATCTTGAAAACTTTGTGCTATAGAAACACTCCTTTTTCTTTCTTCACTAAGCATTTTAAACTTTTTATTGAACTGTAATATGGCTCTATCAAAATAGTGCATCTATCAAAACAGCTGAGATAAATGAATTTTTGCTAGCTGTACACACCCATGTAACCAGCATGGAGCACAAAGGAGACCATAACTAACTCCTCCAAATTATCGTGCCTCACTTGGACTACCCACTATCAGGAGCAAGCTCTCTCCTGCCTTGCAGCCACGTAGATTGTAGATTAGCTGTGTCTATTTCGAGGCTTTGTCAAAATGAAACCATAGGGTATGTACTTTCTGACTGTGTGTCTGGTTTCATTTTATAACTTTACGTTTGTAGGATTTATTCATACTTCGCTATACAGTAGAAGCTCATTCATGATCAAGCTCTTGAAATATCAGATCTCTCATATTGTTGAATAAATTTACTTGACAATTATTATTAATTAATTATGTAATTATTAACAATTTATTTAAACTAGTTTGGGAAGGAATTATTGGTCATGTTTTTGTTGGATCAGATCGAAAACAAAATAACCAAGCTGAAATATAGTATCTCAGTGGTTGCAATATGTGACACACCCACACAAATTTGTCCCATGTTTTACATAATATGTGACACTGGATAATGTGATAAAGAAGACAAAGAGCACACAGGCTGAAAATACCCACAAGAGAGTGCCGAGTTGGAGTTCCCACTTAGTGGCTTTGTACGGCTGTGCAAAAGGTTTGGCATGACCTATTTTTAGGCGCCCTGCATGGAAATGAATGTACTAAGATGGGTGGTAGAAAGTGGCACCTCAGGAGCTGTCAGGGATTTCTGTCTTGAAAGGAAGAAAAGGAATCCATTCTGATCATCTGCTTGGGGCAAAGTGTAACCTGGGCTCTTCAAAGAGTAAGACAGTGTATGTCTTGTTTGAAAGGGAAACTCTTGTCACTCTCATTGGCAGATTATTTCACAGGCACAGAAATTCAGCTTTCTTAGGTTAGCTTTCTTATTGTTTCTTTTCTCTGGTTGCAGGGAAATGTGAAGTTAAACATGATGCCAGTGGGTACTGCTTGTGGGGATGCAGCATTAATTGAGAGTAGCTGATGGTGTTTCATGGCATTGTCCTTCCTGAAGTTTATCATTTACTTGATCCAACTTTGTGTGTTCCAATGTCATCCTTGCTCCTTCTCCAAATTTACTGGCAATAAATTTAGTGTACCTGTGACCATTCATTCATTCATTCATCAACCCCTAGCTAAGTAGGATTGGATAGCACTGAGTATGGCTATTCTTCCTGCTAACCAGCACTGTATGTGTACAGAAAAGTGATGTGCAAGAAAACCTTGTAATCCCAGGGATACACAAGTCAGCCATCCCATGACATGGACCTGATTTAACACGTTTGCTAATAAAACCCTGAGAAAATATTTTAAGCATATGACCTTCTTTTCTCCCTCCACATGCTACCGCAGTATCTTAGCTAATACCTGCCAAATTACAAAGATATAAGATCTCCTTTCATTGAATATAATATGCTTTTTTATTATGCAGCATTGTTCTTACATAAGGAGGTAAAGGATGACCTGAAAGTCTGCTTCTGGATGCTACAGAACTTACTCATTTACAAAATGTGAAATTTGGATACACCTTCTTCTTTAAATCTCTGACTAACACTTTCTTAACTGTTGGATGTCTAAATCACATGTCAATGTACCATATTACATCAATGTACAGATGTAGGTGAATAGTAGCTACCATTCACACTGATGTGTGTTTTTCACTCTTCCTGTGCATGGCCGTGCATGTGATTTGTGCCATTGAGCATAAGTAATGGTAAAGAAGCTGAACGCTCTCTTCCGTGATCAACTCCCTGGACTTTGTAAGAAGCACAGGCCTCTGGGGGCCAGATTCCTTCCAGCTGACATACAGTATGTGTTTTAAAGTATGATGTTTACAAGTTCTTTTGTGATCTTCCTTTAACGTGGTTAGTAGTTAAATATTCATAATGCAACAGAAGTAATGAAGTCACGCTCTTTCTGCAGTGTGGAGCAACAGTTACCTTTCTTGCACATTGTCTCTCTCTCCCAGTGTTTATGTCATGTGACATTTGGGTTCACCTTGTGCAGAGAAATCTGGTTGGCTATGTCTGTCAAGCCAGTCACATGGTGACATTTGACAGCCAGCAAGAATGTGAATACAAGTAAGCTTATTTGAAGTTATAATTGAATCTGGCCATCTCCTTTCTGTCTCCTTTGACAGAAAAGGAAACTGAGGCTGAGAATCACTAAGTGCATGGCGTGCAAATTTCTGAGTAGTGACACAGCTGAGTAAGGACTTATGTACTTTATATCCATCTTTTCCTTTCCATATTGGGCTTCATCAAGAGCTACAGAGAAACCCCGCAGAGCAAATAGACTTGCACCTCATGTATCATCTTATCTCTTGTATAATCATTTTCAACCTGGTTATTTCTCTTCTTACAAAAAAATTATGATCAAATGGAGATCACCCAAGTGCAGGAAAAAGATGTCTAGACAAGGCCCAGGAAGCTACATGAACATCAACTTGAACTGGCTAACAGTGATGCTTTTGGTTCTGGAGATCCAGTCAGTCTTCTAGCACTAGAAGGTTCCATTGTGAGATATTTGGTCACAAATAAGCTTACTTGTCAAGAACAGGGCTGGACCGCAACAGCTTTCCCAGTAGGGAGTCCCACATTTAAGGATAGGTTGTATTCCAAAGTTCATCTGGAAACTTCTAGTTTGTAATTTGTGATTTGATCCTCAAATCAATGCCAAGTGTCTCCTTTGAAGCCCATGTTCTAGCTGGTCTTCTTCCAACTCTTCTCTGACTGCCTACCCATCCAGCACCCAAATCTGCAGACTTTTCCTGAGAAATGTGCTTCATAGTTTCATCATATAAGATGCTCAGTATTCCTTTATTCTTGGTATTTGCATTTTAAAACTCTAGGTGGAAAAGAAGAAAAATTATGACTAACAAATAGCTGCTTTTATATGAAAGGCTGAAATTTTGATTGCATCCACTCTAATTTTTGTGGGAAATGTTCAGCTTCATATTATAAAATTTTAAGTTTAGGAACAAAGTGAAGATGGTAGTAACATTTGGGTGAGTGGGGGGCTGTCTTTTGGGCCCATCTTTGAAGAAGCTTATAGCAGTCTATAGCTTCTCTCTCTCCTTGTAATACAGGCTCAGAGCACTTCTAAGATGACCAGCTAGTGGCTTCACTCTGAGCTGCCCGTGAGCATTGCACCTGAGTGCTGCGGCTGCCTGGCTTCGTGTGATAGAAGTGGCTTCATTTTAAATATATAAAGGATATTTCAAACCAATATGGGGTGGCAGGAGCTGTTTCTGTTTGTTCCAATCCCTGTATGTATATATCTCTTACAAATGAGGAGTTCTTCTTTTCAGATTATGTAAGTCATACATGTTTATAACAGAAAATTTGAAACTTACATAAAGACCAGAGATGAAAAATTACAAAGGCCTTTAATGTCATCTTCTACTATGAACAGCTTGTTATATGTTCTCTTCCTCCTTTCTTTCTTCTTGAGAGTATATATATATATATATATATACATATATTTATAGATAAACTTTTTATGATTGGTTATTTCCATATTCATCTTAAACCTTAACATACTTTGAACATTTTCCCATTATGCCACTACATGTATTTTATAATAGTTTTTAATGATAACATTGAACATATGTGTATCTACTGCTTTATAATTTACAATTCATGTAATTAGGTCTGTTAATGTTGGGCATTTACATTATATTCACATTTTCAACAATTTAACAGTGTAACACTGACTAGCCTCACATCAAAAATCTTTATACATATTCCCTGGTCTTTAGGACAAATTTCTAAAAGTAGAATTTCTAGGTTTATGGGGCTGTTCATTTGCACTCTAGAAAAACTGTATGCATTTATAATCCTACCGATAACATCTGACCCTAGCTGTTGATTGAAGTGTTAGAAGTGAAGGGTTAGTATAAATGTGGTCTTCTTTCTTAAAGATGTTTTTCAAAAAGCCCTGTGTCAAACTGAGTTAGCAAATATCAAGTAAGTTTATATGTTGCCACAAAATTTAGCCTGGACCTTAAACCTAATTACTTCTCAAGATGAGAATTTATTTACTTTCTACTTCTCTCAAATTTGAGGGCTGTAGCCTCAAGATTGTTAGAGTAAAGCACTAAAAAAATCTACAACAGAAACAAAAGCAACATGCTCAAAACTTTCCAAGTCTCTGCCTGGTGTTATAAAAATAATAAGATGAAAACAAAACAAAAATCCTCACTCATTTATTTTTCCATTTTGAGACCATAGCAAAATACTTTTTTCTTCCTCTAAAAACAAAGTTAAGCTAATTAGGATCCAAACTCCAAAAATAAGTGGCAGGGGAACAGTTTGACTATCAGTTTTCTTTTCAATTTAATAATTTGTGTACCCTACTTCTCAATCAGCCCTTACTAACTACAGCTAGTTGGGCAAAATATCTTATTAAATAAAATACATTTTTGAGGTGCACAATCCCTCTACATTTTTAAATAATGATAAATTTAACAAAATGTAGTGTGCCTTATTTTCAGTTCTGGATTAAAAAAATAAAAGTAAACAACCTTAGATATGTCTTGTCTAAATAATCAGTAGCTGCATTAGAGCTCAATTAACCTGAAATCATTGATATAAATGAAAATATCTGTAGATTCACAGTTACAGTAGAGTCAAACACCAGACAAAATCAGATTTTAATCATCCTTTTATTATCTGTTATCTGTATTTCTAATAAATATCTTTCATGCTTTATGTTTAGATTAGTCTTACTGACTACACTTTAGAATAATTTTCACTTTTTTGTTATAATATGAAAAATGCTGAAAGCGCATTTTGATATCTAAGTTAAAATAGAGGCTGACTCAGGTCCAGTGGGCTGGTCTGCAGAGAGTTTTATTGGAGATGGGAACTGCGTTGCTGAGGTTGTCTGTCATCTTGTTTATTAAAAACAACAACAACAATAACAAAAACATAAATTCTGGGAGGCATTGAAGTTGTTCACTAACTTTTCTCAACTTGTTTCCCCAAAGGTTCTTTATTCACTTTGCCATCATCATGGCAGTTTGTGTAAAGTAAGATTTAATTTGAGAGTATTTATAGAATAGAGGTCTTTGTTAAACCTCACTCTCCTTCTAACTCTTGTGCCCTGCACAATCTCAGTTTCAAGACAGAGTCCCAAAGCATGTTCTCAGAAGCTGATGCAGGGTCTCAGGAAGAGCGTTCTTCTCTAGGAATTAGAAGCAAGCAATTGAATGCCTATGAGCCCTGGTTAACTTTAAGAATATTAGCAATTCTGGACAAGCCCGTTTCCTTTCTGGAAGAATGTTCCAGGCAGGCAGCATTCCCAGCAACACTGGTTTCTAGTTATGTAGAAACTCTCTGGGATACAAAGTTGCCTTAGGGGTCTTTGCTATGCTTTTGATATGCGGATGATTATTATGTATGGAATTTTAGTTCTTCCTAGAAGGGATCTATCTGCCTGGTATTTGAAGCTGCTGTTCAAAACTTTAGCTGCCTTATTTTTCTCAATTGTAAGATGGGTCACATACTTCCCTTATTGCGATGTTTTGAGGACCACACTAACTGCATTGTGGTTTATGCGAAGAGCTGAGGACAATGCTAACCCATGTGAGCTTGGCTGTCCATGTTTTCCCTCTCTACTTTTCTTCCCCGAAAATCAGAGCTTTATGTCTATTCTTATGTAGTTTATTGTACAAAGCATATACGATAAGTCAACAAAGTTATTTACACTAGTACTGAATTTCTTTCTGCCTTCACTTGCATAGAGCATTGACATAAAAGCAGTTGTTTTTGCTAATTACCTGTGGTATTTGAGTTTGAGTGTTTGTATTTGATTATGCTTATTTATTTTGTTTTAGAAATGGGCAGTTGTCTGAAACATGGTGAGTGGGAATATCTATAATTTGGTGCAGGAATGGGGAAAGAAACCTAAGTGTTAGACACTTTGTCAAATATTTTTGTTATAGAATTGATCTAGTCTCTGGAATTATTGAACCAAATCTTCCTCCCTTTTCTTGTTATCGACTCAAAGAATAGATTCCCCTGCCTCACCAATGTTGAGACTTTGGAAAATGTTAACAGAACTCCTGAAGGGAAGAATTCTGTGAAGGTGGAATCTAGGCTTTGTGTAAATGTACAACATTATGGACCCTCAAGAGGTGTTAATAAATACCTCTTCCTATTGTTCAGAGAAAATGTGGTCGCCTTGGCAATTTAGGTATGAAATGTAATGATCAGTGGAAGGACCTTGTACCTAAACAGGATGTGTTTTAAAGGGTGGAAGAGGAAGCAGTGTATGGAGTGAAATTATATCACTTTTTCATAGCAAATTCTTCTCTTCGTTTGTAAGAACTGTCATCCCCCTAAAATTGCGAGCTTCCCGTGTCCTTGTCGTACGCCTGCTGGGCAGTCCTTGCTATGCATTGCTGTGCACACAGTAAGGTTTCAATAGATCTTGTTGATTAAAACCAAAGGTTTGAAAATGTTGGAGGCAGGGTTGCAGAAGGGTTGAAAGGAAGGCTGCGGAAAGGGAGAAAGAGAAGCAGTCAAGGCAGAGAGAATTAAATATAGAAACTGCCTGAGGAGCCAGAAAACACCAGGGTTGGTGAGCAACTAACAGTTTAAATTCTCCTGAGAACTGAAAAAACTGGACAGAAGAGAATTTTTAATTCGAAGAGTTAATTAACCAATTTAGAAGACCTCCAAAGTTTTCCTCTTATTAGAGTTATAATTTTGAGACTTTAAATAAATAGTGGAAGTTACTCTAATTTGTCCTGTGAATCTGTTCAAATTTTGATTTGATTGACAGTGGAGATTTAAGTGGAGAAATGCAATATGCTGCAGTTTATAAGTTTGTAAAGTGTTTTTACTCCTAAGCAGGCTTGTTGTAATGGAGAAGGGGAGGAAAAATCATATAGGAAACTACTTCCGGTTTCAGTGGCTGTGCTGCTTATATTACTTTTTAAAGTTGGATTATGTGGCAAAAAGCAAACAAGAAAACCTGAACAACACAATCAGAGCAGGCTAAAATATCACAAACAATAATGCAGTATGGGCCACTGCAAAGAAAGCCTCCAAAAGGTGAGTAGGATTTTTAAAAAAGTATAATGGGTGAATGAAGGCAAAAGTATCAGTGGCAATTGTAATGCAAGGATCACTTAATAATAGTTAATAAACATAGATTCTTCTTAGTCAAGTGACCAGCATTATTTCACAGTTGACTGTGTTGAAGGTAGAGCCAGTGACCTTTGTCTTGAATTCTAATAATTTACTGGTTTTACACTAAGTCAGAATATAATTGAGAAGAAAATTAGTGTTTCTTTGTGAGGAGTGCAGAGTAATGCCATTAATTGCATGTATGAAAGCCTTCCAGAGGTTATATTTTCCTGCTCTGTTTTGATTTAGAAAATTAAAGCTATACTAATTTTCTGCTATCTGAAAGAAGGAAAATGTACTAGTGAGATGTATTCATCTAACTTAAAATGTCAAAGCTGTTGGCCATCTTTTTACGTCTGGTAATGACAAACTGTCAATTTCACTGTATTATTCAGAAATTTACTAGCAACTTGTTGCAGATGTCAGAGTAGACAAATCTTTTATGATATATGTGGTCTGAAGAGGGAAGCAGTTCAGTGGGTTTTTCTTTTTTTTATATTTCCTTCTTTCACTTTACTGTTCACACAACCTAATATTTAAGATGGCCACTTTTTTTCTTAACAAGGCTAATAACATTAAATTAACTGTGGCAAAATAAGAAATTAATGGTGTTTTATGAATTATTTTTAGATACCTAGATTTTTTTCAGACACGCTATTGTCGAGTAAAATCACAGAGCTGATCTTTCATGAAAAAATTTAGATCCACAAATATATAAACATATGTACATTGCACAGAACTTGGAAGGGTTAAGTCCATGCACTGTAATGTTATGGGAAGTGATTTTCTGCTGTATCTAGTACCTTGAGTTTGTTATGTATTCAATATGTAGTGTCATCATAAAACATTTGCACCTGCGTTAGCTTTCATTGTCTCCAGGTACAAGCTGAAAAATAAGGAAAAGCCAAGCTGGTGAAATGAATATTTCTACTAATACTATGTCAGTACTTTTCCTTTACTCCATGGACATTCTTGATTTCAGAAGCAAACTGCACAACCCAGGGCACTAGGGTTGGAATCCAATGTTTATTCAAAAAGGCACCCTAAGGCAGTTAGGGAGGAAAAGCTACGAACGGGTATGGGAAAAGGCAGCAGAGACTCTGAGCTGTTCTGGGCACCGCAGCCGCGACTGTATTTACTAACATTTGTTTTCTGTGGGTCTATGAGAGAAATGGAAATGACTTGAAGGACTGGAAAGGATGGGGTTTGGTGGCTTGCTCTCCTTATATGGAGCACCGCAAACTGCAGTCACAATTCTGAAGCTGGTAGTCCCTACAGCCCCAGAAACTGCCAGTTTCTGGGTGGAGGAGTTTGTTTATACCTTAACAAATCCAGGCTGTTTTGTTGATTAAACAAGCAAAAAATGCCTCATTCGCTGATTTCCAACACTCCCTCAATTAGAAACTGTCTCATAAAAACGCATCATGTGATAAGCTCTTGCCTTGGTCCCAAACTGAGCCAGGGTCCCCTTGCAGATCTCCCAGTGCTTAGGGAATACACATTTTAGCTAAGAGTCCAGTTACTCTGTCACAAAACAAGGAGCTTTGCCACTTGCTTGTTTTGGAAGAAAAATAAATTAAAAAAAGATTGCAGGGGATTTTGGTTATTATATGGCCAGGGCTCTGTTTAGAGTCTGTGGCATTCAGAGCTGGCTTTAATCACAGCTTGATACTTGAAGGCGCCCAAAGTCCAAGTGTTTCCTTTCTTTCTTTTCTTTCTTTCCTTTTTTTTCCCTTGCGTTACTTCACTGAGGCAGAGGGCTGCCTCGGAGTGACGTCAGGAGTTAGAGCAGCAAGCTGCACAGGGGAAGGGAGGCTGGGTGAGTGACGGCCCAGCCTACTTTTTAATAGCTTTGTCATGTGACTGGAGACTGTAGTAAGACAGGTGCCTTTAGTTCACTCTCAGTAAGCTGGTTGCCTGCATGAGTGTGCGCTCTGTGTCACTGTGGATTGGAGTTGAAAAAGCTTGACTGGCGTCATTCAAGAGCTGGATGGCGTGGGACATGTGCAGCCAGGACTCTGTATGGAGTGACATCGAGGTGAGCTGGGGCTGGGCTCGGCACTGCAGCCAGGACCAAGCTTCCCACAGATGCAATTATTCCTGTAAGGGGGGATGGGGTTGGGCTGGCCGGGGCAGGAGCTTTGGGAAGGGAATCTCAATCTTATCTTAACTCCATAAGTTTGCTATTTTAAGGTGGCCCCGAGATGCCTTAAGCAAATCAAAGCATAGCTGCTGTCATCAGTATCTGTTGCAGTTAGAAACTCTTTCCATGTGCCTTTGGCTCTGTTTCCACTCATATGCAATATTTATGCTCTGAGATATTGATACGAATCAGAAGCTGAAGTCTTTCCAGTGGTGTTTAGTAGCCTGGTTGGAAAAATTCCATTTCTATTTATAAGAAAATGAAGACAAAATATTAAAATGGATGTGTTCAAATACAGTCCGTTTTGATTCTAGTTTGGATCCCCCCCACCCCCACCCCGTTCATCAGACAGAGAACTTACAAAATCCTAAATAATCCTGCTGGGCTATGTTAGATTGCTTTTCTCACAGAACGCAAAACAAAGATGCTGCTTCCTTTAAAACTCTTCCATGTATGTGGTTGAAAGATTTGGCCAACGAATCAGGAAAAATAAATAAATAAAGGCTTCCAGTGCAAGATTTCCCTGTGCGCAGGGGCAGGGAAGCCAATGGTTAAATCTCCTTGTACCACGGAGAGCTGCCTAAAGCCCGGGAGAGAATAGAGTTTATGCAGGACTGTGTGTGGGGCTGCTCGCTGCTTGTGTAAAAATAGACGGCAATACATCAATTCCACAGTCTCTGCTGGCTACAATTCATACAGAAGGGAAAAAGCGTAAGCGGTTTCCTGGTAATCTCTGGAGTCTCTCTGGGGGACAGAGGACCTGGGCGTGTTTGCATTCAGCACAATGGAATGTGCTCACAAAGTTTGGGCAACTTGGGAAACAAGCGAAACTTTCTTCGGACTCTGCTGAGATGGGGCCGAATTGAATTGCACGGAGGATCCGAGCTGCTAACAATGAATCTGGCGAAAGACTGCGAGTGTTTCCTCAGGGTAGCTGGGGGCACGTAGGGTAAGGGGGAGGATCCGGTGCCACGTGTGATTTGATTAAATAAGATGTCCATGCGGTGCAGCGATACACATCTAAAGTGAAAATAATTTGGCCCAGGCCGTCCGCAAATGCATTTTTCATATCTAGCCAGGCATGCCCTGGATTCTTAACTCTTTGCTGTGTTTGCAAATGTTGGCTCTGTTGCTGTCCCTTGCCTTAGCAGATGGTATTTGTGGCTTGTAATTGTTCTTATCTTGTTGTGATTTCTTGCTAAGGTGTGCTAGATATGGATAATTCATATGTCCTGGAGCTATTAAGCGTCAGGGTTCTACGTGGCTTCAAAGTCCTAATTGTTTGAATAGCTGGAGTGTCCTGTGGGTGGTTGCCTGGCTTGCACAGTGGGTCTCAGCTGCTGTAGTTTCATTTTTCCATCATGTATAATTCCTGATGCTGCTGGTTGATTGAAGAACCAGATCATATGGAAATCAGGAAGATTTACTTTAATCATCAGAATTCCCACAGTCGTGTTCACATAAGTGTCAGAGCCATTTTGAACAGTGGCCTTTTAAATTTCTTTTCTTGAAGAGGAGAGGTCTTGGGCTCATTGTCCAGCAGTGGACTGAGTCTGAGGTCTGCAGGGACTGGCCAGTTGCCGCTGCTTCACAGTGAGCAGCCAGCTGCCAGCAGCCGTGCCTTCGTGGCACCGGCTCAGGGAATCACCTCGCCAGTCTGAAATATTACGCGCAGCAGGTAGCGCAGGCGCTTTCATTTTTTGAATCATTAATGTTTGCTGTCATCCTAAAACGTATTATGCCCTTTTGCACATAATGACAGGACAGCACATTGGTTAATAAAGGCCTGTATCACTAAGCCACTGAGAATCCCCGATGTTTCACAGTTTAATGAAGGTGATGTGCAATAACGTTACTAAGATTGATAGAGACCATGCACATGACACACACTCCACAGAGACTGCCGTCCTTACCGGCCCTCTCCTGCTTCCTTCCCTCTGTCTCAACTCATTTTTTTAAGAAGTTAAAATTCTTCTTTTTTTCATGGATATAATTAATGTAGCCAAGTCCACCTTTTTTTCTCTCTCCCTTCAAAATTTACCATCAATAGTACCAAAACCTCCAAAAGGTTAATGGAGAATTATACTTAATTATAATGATTCATTATCATCAGTGCAGTTAAGCTAATTTATTGTCTGCTCCTTAACTAAGAGAAAAGTCTGTTGAGGTGAAATAACGTACAATAATTAGCCTTTTGTGTTTAGTATCTGCTTTATCGTCTTAAATCTTATTATAAAATTAAGGCTACAGTTGTGGAATTGCTGTCATAGTTGCAAAGAGACCATGGACTGTGTCTCTGTGACTGTGATAAAGCCCACCTGTTACAGATGTGCAGGGAGGCTGTAAATATCAGCATGTCCCACCAGGACAGGTACAGGGCTTGGACTGTTAAGTCTGGCATCATTCAAAGGCCAAATATAAATTAATAACAGGAACACTTACTACTACTAATGTGTTTTAGATTAGCAGAATACTACCACATTCAGGAGCACTGACTGTATTTATGTTGACACTGGAAAGAACACAGACACTTTTTTGAATCACAATATAAAAGCAAAAATTAGAGCGATGAGGGAGGGAGGGAGAAAAAGAGAGAAAGAGAAGAGAAACAGAGATACTTTATAGGACACTGAAAATATAACAAATTGACAAATTGATCAGGGTTTCTTTTTAACATTTTTCAGAAGTTGCTTACAAATACATATTTTCAGAAGGTGAGAAGGTTTTGAACAGGTCATGCCTGAAGAGGGCAGTTACGGAACAGTCGCCTACCAGTCCGTCTGTCAATCAGTGTGACACTCCAGTGTTCTTACTACGTGGTTCCTGTGCATTGCAACAGGAACCTGAGCCAGAGGGAGGCAGCCCATGTTTTCCAGCTTGCATTTCTTTTTTGATATTGTTTTCTTTTTTGTTTTTCTTCTTTAAAAGGGCTGTCCCTTCCACTCCAGCCCAAACAGTGAAAATCTAATGGTTTTTTGTTTATGTGTTTGGTTTTGTTTTTTGCACTGTTGAAAAAGTTCTTGCCTTGTCTTTGATGTTGTTGGATACAAGTAAATACTATTTGTGGTGCTGGGGAACAAGTGGTGTGGGTGAGAATGGAACCCAGGAAGTGTGACACCCATAACACAACTTGAACATTGTACCGGGACAAGAGCTCCTTTTCAGCCAAGCCTCCACTTACTTATAAACCTGGTCAAGTAGACTGATCTGTAACTTTGAGCTGACTCAGATAATAAAAAAGAAAAGACTAATAAAGTGATCAGAAAGGAGTCACAGCAGAGAAGATTATCCTTTCTCTGCAATGCCGAGCGCCTACTTCCAGGGACTCTCTTGGGCCCAGGTGGTCTCAAGAAAGAACCGCAGTATTTTGTAGGCTCCTCCCCCTCTCCTCTCACCGACTGCTGACTCCATTACCCAGTACCTACTTCTCAGCGTGTGGCTTATGATCACACTGCAGCATATGACCTGTGTAATGTAGTCTGCCAGGGATGACAGGGGTGCTTGAGAAAAAAAATCTGCATAAAACTTATTTTATTAAAGATCTAAATGTCAAGGGAGCTCTTCAGCTTCGCAGCTGCCTGGATGTGAATAGCATCTCTTCTGACCTTGGAAAGGAGAGGGATGAGGGTCCCATGTCTGAGTGTGAGACCCTTGAGTCAGGCAGCTTGGCTTGCAGGTCGATGAGATTCCTATGGCCCTGACATCATCAGATGCCTGCAGTAGGGCTGTCTGCAGGCTTCCTTAAGGTCTGCTCACTGGAGTCAGCAGCTAGATAGCCAGTGCAAGTTCTGGAGACCACCTCATTGGTAAGGGGGTCTACTGTACAGGAGAGCAACAAGATGGGACAATTAAAAGAATATATACTTTGTGTCACAAGTGAAGAAATTTGTCTATCTCACCTAGCATTGGGGATAATCTGCTCCCACCAAAGGATATTTTATATCTTTTAATCTACTGAAATCATTTTGTAACTCTAAACAAAAATAATAATTCTGAATTCACTTGAAGCATAATTTAAATAGTTTCCCTAAATAATGATAAAATGTAATTGTGGTGTGCCACTGTGGTCTCTTTCTCCTCCAGGTTCCAGGTAATCTTGACCACACACACACACACACATTCACACTCACAAACACACATGAAACTTGGTTACTCATAGTGAAAACTATAAAGGCCACATAAGAAAAATAGTAATTTTTGTTCTTCATCTTGAGGAATTTGCTTTTGACCTGTTAAGGATGAAGTCTAGAAACTCATAAAAAGTCAAATGAGAATAAACAGTTTAAATAATTCAGGAGAACTATAGATGGTTCAAAGGACTTGCATCATTAGTTGCTAAATGAATTATATGGATTATGATGCTTAAAGGGAGTATAAATGGAGAAAGTTTCCTAGTATGGTTCTTGTGCTTATTTGTCATTCGGCAGGTTTTTATTGAGTGTCTAATATGTGTGACGCCATTTCCAAGGTAAAATAAAGCTCTGATCCTTCTTTCAAAGGTATTATATTGCTAAGAATGGGGTAAAATTTTGTGACTAGTTAAACATAAGAAAATTTGAGACTTGCAAAGTACTACCTATCCAAGAGAGACAAACAAATTCTGATAATTTCTAACTGAGAGAAGGCTTTCTGTGAGTATGGAACTTACCATAGATCTGGCAGCAGAACTGTGGATGAATCAAAGTATCCTTTGGGAGCCAAGTGAAAAAAAGAATCTAGGGTGTTTTCCCTGGGGATTAAAGCCCCCTAGGACAGAATTGGTGGTGTTGCTGAATTCACCAGACTTAATTCCTTTCACATGCTATTGCAGTTTAATAAATTCCTGCAGTTAATGAAAGCCTTTTTCCCCCCTCCTTTTCTGCCTCCTGCAGTGTGCTGCTCTGGTTGGTGAAGACCAGCCTCTTTGCCCAGATCTTCCCGAACTTGATCTTTCGGAACTAGATGTGAATGACTTGGACACAGATAGTTTTCTGGGTGGACTCAAGTGGTGCAGTGACCAATCAGAAATCATATCCAACCAGTACAACAATGAGCCTTCAAACATATTTGAGGTAAGGACTTCCTTTGGAAAAATTAATTTCTCATTGACCTTGGCTTGGGCCAGACTAACATGGTAATAGACCTAAAAACATAATGGCTTCATTCTGCTCTCACTGAAAGATTTTTCATCACAGATACTTTCCATTTTATGGAAAAACAATATTTGGAAAACAAATGGATTTTTTTTTTTTTGGAGAAGGAAGGGGCTGAGTTGGCAAAAGAATGCATTAAACTGTGTTGTAATACAACAGGTTGTGAAAGAATTAGTGACACAGAAGAAGAAATGCTTATACATGTTTATTCCTATTTCCCACAGAAAGAAATTTAGCAGTAAACACTGCTTAATATAATTAATATTATAAGAAGGCATCATTTTTTAACCAAGAGTTAGATGTCTATCTGTATTTCTTTTACCAAGTAGGTGAGCAATTTGGATTATTGCTATTATATTTTTAGCTCATACCCCTAATTTTTTGTATAGTGGAAACTTCTAAACTCAACAAATCTAATATATACTTATAAATTGGTCAAAATCCATTTCATTTACCTTTCAGTAATGAGAATTACCTCCCAGACGTTAGACTCTTATTATAAGCCAACCCTATAACAAAGAATGTTAATCTACTCCTATTAAAGTGTTACTTAGAGAAAACAGGCTCTTTCTTACAAGATCAGCATTCATTTACTTGGAAATGAATATAGTGATGAACATTTACTGAGTACTGTACCGAGTGAATTGAATAAAGATTGCTGAATCAAGTGATTTTCAGTATCACAACTATCAGCACCACCACTATCATCTTAATTTTTCTGAGTACCTACTATATGCTAAGCCTTATTACCTATTATTCTTCAGTGAACACATTTGCTAGTTGTTTTCAGTATTATTTTATCGAAATTCTGACTCTTGCAGAAGCCAATATCATAGTAATAATTGAGCTTTTCCACTACTTAGGACATGGAAGGCACTGAATAACTGTTGAATAATGAGCAAAAGATGGTTATAATAATACTGAAAACAACAACGACAATGACCAACATTTGGAGGTGCTTCCACTTTCTGTATGTCATCATAAGAATTTCTCTACTGTATAAATATGATGATTATCATCAACTCCTCTTTACAAATGCAGATGGTACTAAATCTCAGGGAGAGTAAGCAATTTTCCCCACATCATATGCTGATGAAGACCTGACATTTTAATTCTGAACTTATCTGACACCAAAGTCTATATCATGGATAAAACTAGCCCACCAAGGCAGCATTAAATGTGGGTGAGAGCCGTCCTTTACAAAGATGTATCAATCTACTTCTGTGTTCCATATATGTATTTTAAAACAAAACAGAATCTTTCCTTTCAGTGTTGGTTGACATGGAAGCTTGGATAGCTGGTGAACCAAAAGGAACTGTTCTTCTCGTGGCTGAGGGTTTATGATATGTCTGAAGCATAAAGTGGGTCTAAAACGAATGTTTACAGCAGGGTAGTTGGGCTCGGCTCTTGTAGGAGGGGAAGGAAACACCAAAGATTTGTGGTTAGTTCAGCTTTCCCAGGCTTCTCAGCTGGATCTTAGAAAGTTCGTGTGAGGACTTGGCTGGTTAGAACTGGTAAATTGAACATTCCTCATTCAGTACACTTGTCAGGTTACAGGTCAATTCTAAGTCATGCAGCATTAAATAAACAGAACTTTACAAAACATCCATCTCTATAGATACCTTATCTAATCACCTGCTTTTCCATAGCAGGTGAATGTCATGCATTTTGTACATGATGGTTGCAGAATAACTGAAAGGCATGTTGTGGGTGTGTGGGGGTAACATGATGGCCAATGTTTCCCTGGTGGGCTAGTTTTTAAAAGAATAAGTTTCCCTATGACCTTATGTCCCCATATTTTGCACTGTGCTATCTGCATGGGGTACTTCCCATTTGTATCACCAAGAGACTTGGCTCAGCCCCTAGTTAGTTATCTATATATAGATGCTTAATCTATGCAATGACACTCATTTTGTTTCCCTATATAACTTTCTACCACTGATAGAATTGTTTTCAGTGTTCTAAAACACAGGTTCTTTAATTTAATCTCTCATTAGGTCATTTTCAAACAGTGATTCTCAACCATAGGTAATTTTGCCCCCTGGGGACATGATGGTGTCTGGAGGTATGTTCCCTTGTTATGGCTGGGGCAAAGCAATGCTACTGGCATATAATTGGTAGATTCTAGGTTTTGTGATAAACTTCCTACTATGCACAGGGCAGCTCACCATCACAAAGAGCTCTATGATTTCAAGTGACAGTGCTTAGTTTGAGAAACTTTTTTTTTTAAAGCAACTAAAATTACCTCTTATGAAGTTCAAAAGATGAGTTGGTCAGATTTCTGAGACAAACATAGTGAAAGTCTGAATGTAGAGAATGAGAATCCATATAAAATTATTGAGATGCTCAGGACTTCAGGACTAAATCGTTATGTTTTCTCTTTGTGACAGAGAGCAAGAGTAACTGTTTAGATAAGGCCTCAAATTTCTCTCTCTCTCTCTCTCCCTCTGATGTCACAGGTCCCATTCTTCTCTGTCTATGCAAAGAGTAAGGTCAGATGTGGCAATGCGGTTCCAAACAGCAGCAGTGTCCCGGGCATTTGCATAGTATTATGACACCTCTACTCTTTGCCCTCTAGTGTTTCACTCAGACACGTCTTCTATAATGGGAAAGGAAAGTGTGTTTTGAGCACAAATGAAATTCTAAAATTGGGTATTCCTTGGCAAAGAGAGTCCATATGCAATGAAATAACCTCTGAATGGCCACAGCTTTGTGTTGCCTCTACCAAGGCAGCATTTCCCAGGAGTCATTTCCCAGGGCCAACGTGTCACGTGGACTTTTCACCTGTGCTCACCTTCTCCTGATTCTCAAAGCCCTGTCTCATCACATTTTAGGAGGCCTTGTACTTGAGCAAGCTAAACAGTCACGGCTCTGCCTTTGCTGACCTCCCCGTAATAAGTGTTATCTACCTCTGGTTTTTCAGAATGAAGTAAGGCATCGGGTAGGTAGTTAAACACCTTTCCCTGACTCAAGTGGCACCTTGAGGACACTGCAGGAAACTGGCCATGGGGTTTCTGAATTCTAATCAAAGCAGAGAGATTTACAGATATGTAATGATACAGAAGAACACAAGAGCATTGAAAGTACTATTCAGAAGTCTTCCTTTTGCTTCTTACATATATTTGAGTCTAAATTTAATTTTTATTTGAATCCATAACATAAAATAAATAACAGTAACAAAAAGAATGAAGCCAACTATCACTGTTTGAGAAAGTGTGAATTTTCAGCAGGGCGAAGCTGCGCTAACATGCAATTGTACATGTTGGTTGAGTAACTAGACACACAAACAGCCTCGACTTGCACAACCTGTGTTTGGATGTGTGAATGCAGGTGACCACATATAATTCAGAAACCACTTTGAAAAACAGAGCCCAAGACCTATAGGTACAGCCTCCAGGGAATCTGACCCATGCGCAAGGAAAACAGGATACTGTCCCTGCACTGGCTGGTGGCAAGATTGATGTTTCAGAATGTTGCAACATAACTTCCTTCCTCCTGTTTCCTTTGTGCATTGTGTGAAAGAAGAGAATAAAGAGCTGCTTTTACAGCACGGCTGTGTGTAAAGATGGGTGGCATGGGGTTCGTTTAAATAGCCTACGGGCCTTTCTGGGTCATTGCAGGCCATCTTGTCCCTGCTTTATTTAACACCTGTTTTAATGTTTCCATGGTACAATGAGATGGGCATCTTTCGTTCATTCACCTGGTACTTCTGAAAGGAGCTCCTTGGGCTCCTTATGGCAGTGGCGGGTGAGAAAATACCTGTCATTAAGTACAACATGCTATGCAATTGATCTTGGCTAGTGAGGAGAGGACTCACAGCTATCAGTGGCATTCCTGTTTGGTAATTCCTGGAGTTCTCAGGTCTGAAAGTGGGAACTTCTGTAAGGAAAGAGCAATGAGTGGTGACTCCATGTAATCTGTATATATGGCATCTTGCTACATGCCAGGCAGGAAACAAATGGCAGAAGTTTTCAAGAATGCTTGATCACTATTGGGAATAGAGTTGATTGAAAATCTCTTCTGGCTCTCAGTTATGTTCTAAATTTTCAAGAATGAACATGTGTTACATACCAAGCATACAGTCTGAATACAACCAATCTAGGAAATTCAACAGAACACGAATATGTTCAAAATAGGGAATTTGTCCTGTTCACTGAAGCTTTTCTAGACATTTGCTTAGAAAACAGTAGGCAGTACCTACAAACACAAAAAGAGGTCTGCATTCTAAAATAATTTAAATCTAGCTCAGAAGGTACAGGGAAGAAATATGAAACAAGTAACAGACAATGTAAGACTGTGTATATATATTTATGTATGTATATGTATGTTTTTACACTAGAATTGGTAAACAATGTAAAATTGTATATACATGTACGAATGTATACGTGTGTGTACACACATAAAGTTATACATATCTATATACTAGTAATTGACAAACATTGCAAGAGGCTGTTTGCACTCACACACATGTATGTATGTATTCATGGGTGTGGGTTCCTAACTAAGAGCAGAAAAAGCAAGAATGCATTCACTGATGTTGTTAAGAGAATAGCAGTTGGAGTTTCTTATAGAGAGTGTAGAGGCCAGGAGCTCAGATTTTTCAAAGTCAAATACATCTGAATGAGAACACAAGCATAAGAAAAGTACCTTTGGTTCCAAGGTAGGCGTGAAGTCTGTTTGGCCAGGAGATCCCAGTTGGGAATATTTAATTTCCATGGCAGATATTAGTGCATCTTTGCAGATGTCTAGCAGGAGAGAAATGCAATGGAGGTGGTTTTTAGGAGTGATGATGCTGACAGATTTAAGAGGCATAGGTCAATAAGAAGTAGAGGAATCCAGAGAGCAGGCCTGGCTGTATTCCAAACCTGGTGTGATGCAGGAGCAACAGAGGGAGGAGGCAGTAGCAGAGGGGACGGCCTCCAGGGAGCAGACTCCAAACACCCTAGAGGAAAATTCCATCAGCCCTGATAAGTGTGAGTCAGTATCCGGGGCAAGGAATGCTAACTCCATCAAGTTCCAAAGAGGCTCAGAACTTCATGAATACCTTTCCTGGTGACATGTTTGCTCACTTTTTGGAGCCGAAAAGTCCTTAGACTTCTGAGTCATTTTACAAAGGAGCTCGCTATCTCTCTGCTGCCTCAGGGCCAGCACATATTTAACCCAGTCCGCAAATGTACTAGGTGCCTGCTTCTCTTCACTTGTCTCCTTGGAGGAAATTCTGCAGCCTTCCATGGTAATGAATTCCTCCCTCAAACTGTGTCTGTGGTCGGACAGAGTTTTCTATGAATGGCAAACCTCTTGGAATTTTAACAAAACAGACAGACAGAAAACAAAACCAAAATGCATATGCAAACAACCTCACCTTAATCACCCAGAGAATAAATTCTCCTTTGTTATGTGGAAAGACTGAATTAATTTACAATAATCACTTTTTAAAGATTTCTGGGATTTCCAATTTGCAATCAATAAATGTTTGTCATTTAAATTAAATTTACAGAATTTACAGCCTGCAACCAGATTTTTGCCACACTTGGTAATGGCACTTATGGAGATCATAGACTTCAAGTAAGAAAATAATAGCCATTTAAGTGGGGAGATAATTGGCTGTAACAGAAGAACATTGAAGAATGTTGAAACTCATGGAGACTTATGGAGTATTTTAAAAATTTATGTCGTACTTATCTTTGCATTTGTAGTCTACCACAAAATTCCAAATTCTGGGTATAAATCAGTTAGATGTTCATCTTGGAGACTCACAAATCAGAAAGCAACAATCAGATCCAGTCTGGGTGCTGTTTTATTTCCCACTTCTATTGTCAGCTTATCTTGCAGGGAAACTAGTATTGTGTGTGTGTGTCTGTGTGTGTGTGTGTTCATCTTTATATCTCAGGTAAACCCTGTTTTACACTACTTGACTTGATAACATCTGGCTTATCTTGGGAACATCTGGTTTATCACCCTGTTTCCTCCCGGCCATTATGCTGACCACTGCAAAAATATGCCTCAGGAGTTCTGACCCACAGGGCTGCATGTATTGGCACCAACCGCTGCTAATAAATAGCAAGTCACAGGCTGCAGGTTACATGGCTGTGGTTCACCAGGAACTAACTCTCCTGGTGATAACTTTTGTTGATCGATTACGGTTACAGCAGATGTGGTTGGCTGCTGTTTTTCATAGGAGTTAATCCAGATTGCATCTTCTACAGTCTGGAAAATGATAATCTATATGTTTCATAATGTAAAATTACTTTAAAGAGTAGTATTTTGTAGGGGAGGTGGTAAAGAACAACAATTTCATGTCACATGCTTTGAGAAGAGGGTGAGCCATTTTATGGGCTTGTTTTAGACTTTTCCAATCCCCTAGACTTATTAAGGAGCAGGGGATATCATTTACATAAGTAGAAATTTCTCTCCCTAGATATCTTGGGAGTCAAGATAGTAGAGACCCAGATTCATAAGAAGGTGATCTTAGAGTGGAATCAGGAAAAACCAAGGCTCACTGTATCTCAAGTGAACTGCAAAGATACTGCTTTAGGTTACAGTAATCACAGTTCATTTAGGATGCTGCAGTGGACAAATGATCTATCTGTGCACCAGTGGTGTGTGCCATGCAGTCATCATATAGATATGTTGTCTTTATTTCTCCTTGTTCCTCCATCTATATGCAGTGTCATAGAAGCAGGGCCCAAGAGTTGGCTGACTCCAGAATGAACACACAGGACAGGTAAAAAGCTGAACATTAAAGGCCAGGTTGTTAAACCGAGAGCCAGACTGTCCCTCCTTCCCTCTCTATCTCAGAATTCACATTTTTTAACAAGGTTAATTTGTCCCTATAATTATGCGCCTATTCTTTCAGCAATGAAAACTTTTATTGTGGGTTTTATAAAATGAATTGCCCATGATGTAAAACAATTTTGTAAGGGCCAGTTTTATTTTCTTTCTTAACTTCTTACATTGCTTTCAAGACTGTAAGTTCTAAGGTACAGTTTGAAAGCAAAATCAGAATACTTTTTTTTTCCTGGAGGCTGCCAAAGATGCTGACTTGTGAGTAGCTAGGATGAGAGCAAGAGAAAAATAGAGAGACTTGTAGTTACACGGTTACTCTCTCGGCAAGGGCAAAAGTTTTCAAAGACAAGTGGCTTCTTATCTCTAAAGCCATTTGTCCTGAAATGATGATAGCAGATAGTTTTATGCCTTTTCTTTTCTAAAATGATAGAGGAATTTACACAGCTATAAACACTAATATTTTTTGGTCCTGCCCATCTCTGTTACTATTGTAAGTTATTCATTCAAGGTTTGCAGCCAAGTGGATTAATGAATTACCAGGTCTTAGGGAAAGTGACTTGGCCTGACTTTTACACAGCTACCTAACTACCTTATTACCCTCTTGCTTACTCTGTCCCCTCAATCTTGTGATTGGTGTTAGTAGGTTGTAGAAATGAGTCTCCTATAGAGCTTCTCACCACAAGCAGCTTCTTTAAACAACCCCCTACTTTTTTATTATCTCCCAAACTTCCACTCAGAGACAGAGAGTTAAACAGGTGCCATCAGGCTAGTAGGGCAGGGAGGAGAAGAGGGAGGAGACTCAGGAACTGCATCCATGAGTCTGATGCCCTTCCCTGTGCCAAATCAGTCTGATTTACCTGAGCCCTCTCTGCAACCCAGCCCCACCTGGAGTGAATTCCCCCGTGTTCCTCACATAAGATGCATAACTGGAGCTCTGAACTGGGAAAGAAAGCCTCAGAGCTATTTGCAAAGCTAGTGCTTAGTGAATACTAAATTACATTTAGGAAATAGTCTGTGGCTACCAGTTATACTTCATTTTTATTCTTGACACAGACACCTAAATCAGAGAAGAGTAACATCTCAGAGATTATGGAAGCAGTTTGGGTATGTTCCAACCCCATAATAGGATCAGAATTTTAAGGCCTTTTGTATTATTACCAATACTCACTTAGCTTCTACTGCAGTGTACTTTGTAGGGAATTATAGCTTTTACTAAAAAGATTAAAATGCTATTATGCAAATGATTGCAGTATGTTATTATGTTTACAAATTAACATCCATGGCTCAACACACAAATTAACTAACTATTCTATCTGTGTTATTAAGGATTTAATAAAGTAACTGTTAATAAAAATGGGTAGCTTGGAACACTTAATAGGAAACAATTGTGATTTAACACACAGAACTTGAACATTGTGCTTAATGTTCTAGGTGATATAGTGGTAAAATAAAGTTGAGCAAAGCCCATAGAAGAAGCCGAATTATGGGAATACAGAGCTGCTTGCTTGAGACGCTGATGAACACAAATTTAATAGCTACAGGCAACAATGTACAGTGGGCAGCATATCAATAAATCTAAGCAAAGCACACAAAACACCTCCTATTAAAAATAGTTCATTGAAATGATAATTGCCCACCATTACATGTTTGATATGTTCCATACTTGCAGAGAGTAGTCACATTACTCTCAAATGGAGCTCAGAGCAAATTTCGCTGTGGTGAACAGGATTTAGCTGCAAAATATCACTGTATGATAAAAGAGGAGAAGACTAACTTCAGACTAAAATGGTTTTACAAACAGGCTGCAAATTGCTATTCCTGGTTGTTCATGAGAGATCATAAAAGCAAAGAGATAAGAACTGCCAGGGTCCATGAGAAATAAATGTATACAATTATGTTATCTGGTGGATTGGGTTTGGTAGACAGACGGACAACACCTTCACTTGAACCCAACAGTAAAAGTAGAAAGTGATGCATACCTTGGAAAGCAAACTTCGTTGAAATGGTTGGAAAGTTCGAAAACACTATAATTAAAATGTTTCAAAAACAGTCAACTTTTTCAAGATTCATTGTGAGGTCTGAGGGCAAAGATTAATACCTGGTAATAAGCAGACTAACAAACCAGAATTACTATAAAAAGACTTGCTATAAACAAAAGAATTACTGTAAAAGTCCAGAGAAATCTTCATTCATATTAACATACTTTGAATTTGTTTTACTTACCTATATAAAAAGAAAATTGAAGTGTGCAATGTTGGTACACAATTACCTGCTTAGATGTACCTCCCAACGGCTACTAACTTGAGCTTCTCGGCAGGAATATCTGAGTGTACTTGGGAAATGTACAAGCAAAGGAGTGATCACAAAGTTGGTCAAGGTTTGTGCCCTTGCATACAATACAAGCAATTTACTTTATTCCAAATAACACCTCTGTTGTTGGGAAACTACTTATGCAAATTTTTGATATCTAGCTTTAGCAAGGTGCCTGGTTCCTTCATTTCCTTCCACATTTGGATAAATTGTGTTGTTCTTCACTATTCCAAATTTGTCCTTGTGGAAGGGAACACTTGCAAATTGGTTGAAGCTTGCTAAAAGCAAGAAAGGGAGGGCAGGAAGAAAGGGAAGGAAAAAAACCTGACCAAAGAACAGTTGCTGTGACAGCTTATGATTTGATAGTTTGTGGCCTTGTCCCGTTCCCAGGCACCTGATCAAGAAAGTAGTACAATCCTGTTATGCAGGCATTCTGGAAATCTTGCCAGCATTCACCTGACATGACCAAGGTTTAAAGTCCTTGTAACTTTATGAAGCAGAGTGGAAATGTATGTGTGTGTGTGTGTGTGTGTGTGTGTGTACATGTGCACACACACCCACATTCTTATTTAAAAAAAAAAAAAAGAAAAATAGGGTCCTTGCCATAGAAGGGTGGTAAAATAATTAGTCCAGTAGACAAATGTCTTGGCCCATGTTTAAACAGAGCTTTAAGGACACAGTGTTCCCAACACTCACATATCTAAATACAAACCAGTGTCAGCTGCCATGCAGACCAAAATGTAATAGCCTGCTTTCACATAGGTCATCGTCAATCCATTTTGGTCACAGTCGCACTGCACATCTGTTTCTGTGAGCTGCAGCTTCTTAAGGTGGCATTTGGGCTTCATAAGAACACAAACAACCGAGCTATAAATTGCCACTGCTGGAGTTATTTTGAATAAGTGTATAGTGTTTCATATTTATAATGGTGAGGCTTCATAATATTCACAGTGAATATATAACACCGATCAGTTCAACAAGCATGAAATTGTATGTTGTCAACTTGTCACATAAATAGAGTCATATTCTGGCTTGTGATAACACTGAACTAACTTTTTTCCCCCAGAATTGTTGAGAGGGTCACAAAATCGTGGGAAGGTAGAACTTGCTGCAGGCAGATAAACAGTCCTAGCTATTGTAATGTTGGTATTCCTGATGATGACTCCCTTCCTTAGCCTCCTCCCAGGGACCAGTTTTTCTTGGGTGAATGCTAATTGGTTAATTTGGTGCATTTTTATCTGTCATCCAATGGCATCATTTTAAACCAGTTCTTGGATTCTTTTGTAGGGTTGTGTGAGAGTATATAGGTTTATTTTTTTTAATTCTTTAGAACAATTTTTTTTTGCTATTCTTGTAATGCAAATCAGTGCTAATTGTCATGAAATTCTCTAACTATGTTCAGCAAGCTTTCTCCTTGCCTTTGCACCCCAGTTAACTCTTAATTCATTACGAAAGTATTAGGAAATAGTGACAGTCAGACACTTCGTTTAAACTTTCCTGAGATATAAAATTTAGAGAGAGGCAGCAAAGAAATTATCCAACCAGATTTGCCATTTGCTGAAATGGGAAAAGAAAAATAAAATACACTTACCAGGCTAGGGAACAGCCAGTTTCCACAGGGGGCTTATATTTCTGCACTAGAGGCATGAACAGAAACTGATGCAAGTGATTTTTTTTCCCTTTTGAGAAATTCTTAGACGTGCTCACCTCTGCCTGTCTTTCTTTAAATGGCCTGCAGACAGGAAGGCATTGCAGCCTATGTCTGCAATCATTTTGACTTACCTGGTTAAGTTGCTAACCTCAAGACCTTTGGCTTTTCTAAAGCACTATGCAGATATTATTGAGGATCATTACCAACACTATTCTTTTCATCCTACATTATGTGGAATATGGGTCTTCACATTTTCTTACAGGAGAAATTGTTCCTTGATTGAGCTCTTGGCTTCTATCATTTTGCACATTTGCACAATTCCTTGTGTTTGTGGATTTTAAAAAGTCATCAGTTTTCTCACTGGTTTATTTACCCACATTAATTACTATCAATCATGAGCATACTTAGCTACTTGGTAATTTCTGGGGACACAATGGTTAACAGGAAACTCAGTCCCTGGCTTCATGGAGCTCATGGCTCCGTGATGAAGACAGGCCTTTAAATTCAAGGGAGATAAGCTCTCTGATCAAGGAAGCAATGCAAGGACTTTCCCCACCTGCCTGTTATCCTGGTCATCACTGACAAATAAATTCTGCTCTTCTTGCACTTGTTATCTTCCCCCTGCAGTGGAATCTTACGGAGCACCTTTCCCCCGGCTAGAGAGATCCTTCCTCCCAATCACAGATGCAGGGTCCCCTGAATCCAAGGCGCACAGAGTATCTGGGAAGAAAATGGTCCATCTGGATTTATGGTATCCTACGTGTAATGCATTGAGTAAAGCGAGAGTTTGCTGATTGGAATTACTGAGGGAAAGCAAGAGGAAGTCAGACTGTGAGCAGAAAGTGCTTTAACTGGTGAGCAGGGCTAATGTGACTGGAATGCTGCACCCCTGGCAACATGTGTGGGGCTTCAATGGGTGAGAAACCATTTTGTCCCATTTTAGGTGCATTGACCTTTCTCTCTGAGAATGATATTTCAGTCCAGCTGGAAGGGCTGACACGCTGTTGGCCTATAAGAGACACCCTGTTATGTGTGGCTTTTCTCTTTTTTGGATCCTTTTTCTGGACCTGATATTTCACTGCCTTTCAGGGTACTGCTATCCAGGGGCTTTCCAGACCCCCAGCAGAAGCATGGCAGGAAGAATGATGCTCAGCCCTTTTCTCTCTCATAGCGATCAGGCATTACATTCCTAGTGGGCCCCTATGTAATTAGGTTCCTTTCAAATACCTATAATACTCTAACCTAAATCTCTTTTCCTTAGTCCTTTCAGAGAAGTGTATTTCTGCATTTGAATAGTTCCTGCCTAGGGAAAAACTGCCTCTATTATAGGAATGCCCTTGGTTTTTCCATGGGCTCTTGGCCTAAGGATATTACCTTCCCTGGGTGTCCTCTCATCTGCTCCTATGTGAAGCTGGAGCCTCTGTGTTCCAGGCGTAGTTCTTTGCCAACTTAGATTCTGGCCAGAAATGTTCTCATGTCAGGACTCTCTTGTGTCTTGCCAGCCCATGCTTAGCGGGGACACCCTGCTCTCCTTGGGGCTGCATAACTCAATCTGGATTTCTCTGTTAGGGAGAACTGCCTGATGGGCAGGCTCATCTCCCATTCCCACTGGAGCAGAATCTGGCAAATGCCCGGGAACGGGAATCCTGTGTTGCCGCAGGATAAATGGCTTCTTTTCCCTGCTGGTCCTCAATTCCAAGGCTCTGCGTGCAGCAGATTTGAGAGTTACATTAGGTCACAATGCCACTGTCTAGCTCCTTTAATCCTATCACCTGCAATCCCAGCAATGTAGCTGAGGTGGCTGGCCCCGTCCTAAAGGAATTTGTGTCAATTTCTTTCAGCACAGATCTAGTCTGGACTGCTTTGCAGTATTTGTTCAGACTGAAAATTTGCCAAAGATACTCTGTCCCCACACAGCCAAAGAATTCTCTGTGTTTAGATGCATTTGGAGGTAACTAAATGTTGCCTGCTCTTGGCAGATAACTGAATCTGTGAACCCACGTAGCGCACACACTGCCCTGTTTAATTTGCTTTTGAATGGCAAATGTATTTCTTTTCTGAGTCAGCAGAAGGGATGGTACCCTCTTATAGGACTGTGTGACCTCCTTGCTGCCTGTGGTGCATAAAAACAAAACACGAATCCCACTTTTTCTCCTTTAGTTATTGGCTCATTTTTATTTCCAGTTACATGGTCTATAGTTGAAAAAGAAGATATATGTTTCATAGGTAGGTTGCATATTTTACTTAATCATAGTGGGTATTTTTTATAATTCATATGAGAAGACCTCATTTCTCTGGCTGTTATCAACTTAGTGCTATTAATTTTGTGAAACAGAACTGGGAAACAACCCATTTTGTAAAGATGTTTTTGACAAGCCTTGCTACATTCAGAAAAATTCCTTCATATTGAATGCATTTTATTATCAGATAAGCCTGTAGTTCTCATCTAGCATTTCCTTCCTATTATTTAACTAGCAATTTAAATGAATCTGGTTATCTCCTTTTTGAGCACATTAGATATAGGAATAAATGATTTAAAAAGTTAACAAGATAGTAAAGACAAGGAGACTATAGAAAGACTTAAGAACTGACCGAAAGATAAGACTAAAACCTATGAAAATGCAACAAAGGTGCCAAATGTGAATATCTGGGGCCATTTAGTTTGAGGGAAAATGGCCTTGTGTTTCTCAGTAGCTCTATAGGGTTATTTTGGAATACTGCACAATGCTATAAAAATCAATTTCCATAATTTTTAAGATGGGAAAGCCATGTAAATTATATTGAAATCTTTTCATCAAAATGCTTTAATAAAAAGTTTGGAGTTTCAACAAATTAAATTCTTTATCTGTACAAGAGCCTACATGCATTAATGCCTGATGATGCACGAGATAAATGAGGCATATATGCAAACACATATACGTGGTTTTAGTTCTAAAATATTTTCATGGATTCTTGATATTATCCGGTGTTTCCCACATAGCTGTATGTAGTAAATAAGAGAATCCTCCATGAAACATTGAGTTTCACTATATAATCTGTTAGAATACTGCCTCCTTTTAGAGACTGCTGATTTTTTCTCTTGCCAATTGTAACAGTCTTTTGGTAGGAGATTGGGGAAGAAAGAACATCTCAGAAAAGTTATCATTAAGTAATTCCCTGCATTTTTTTGGAGTGATTCTGCCACTATGTACTTCTCTGCCTTCTATCTTTATCCTGTGCTGTCCCCAAATAAACCATCACCCCAACAACGTATGACCCCTTGTCTATATCCATCCAGGGCATGCTAAATTAAAACATATGTGCCAAAACTATTTCCCCCTCTTTATTTTTCCCATTTTGTGCAGAGATTGTTGTGAATAAATCACCAACTCTAGGGTTTACAGAGCAACCATTACAATGTGCTACCTTATCTTGGATAAAATATTTCAATTAGTGCACAAGACTGAATTCCCTAAGTCTAATTTCTTTCCAGAAATTCGAGGAATCCTCTAGTTTTATATTTTATATCAAACTCTTCTGCCTGGCACTGGCACCTTTGCACCTGAAAGTGGACAGCTTGAGCTTCTCTATGGACCCTGAGCCCTGGTTGGGCCACGATGTCTTATTAATATTCAAACTTTGGCAATTTCAAAGAGTGGTGTCCTCCCTGACCACTGTAAGCTGTCCAGCTCCCCTGGCAATTTCTCATGCTTATCCTTTGTACAAAGGCATTTGTGTCTCTCTTCATGTCCCTTCTAGGAGTCATTCTTCCCCTTGTTCAATTTTTCCCTTTCTCTTTATGGCTGTCATAATAGCCCCTGATGCAGTCATGCAGCCATGACCCTGTCCATCACTCACCTGCGAGCTATTCTTGAACCAGTAGATGGTCCCTGAGTGACCAGATTAATTGTACCAGCACTGGGCCTTTCAGCCCGACCTTTCATCCAGTGGCATAAAAACTGCTTCCAGGCTGTGTGCAAGGCAGGCTGCCCTGCCATCTTTGTGCCCTCCATGGAGCCAAGCAGCAGAAAGGAGAGCATCAATGCAAATTAAGTGCAGAGGCAAGAATGGAAGAAAATGAGCAGTCGAGGGTTATCAGAAATTAAATCAGCCCTCCTTTAAGTGCCACTGGGAAGAAGTCTTAAGGAGGGAGAATCCAAAGGAAATTTTCCATAGACACCATTTCCATAAACGGCTTTGTAACAATGTGCTATTTTAAAGACGGATTGTTTTGGTCTCTGTTTAGTTGGAGCCTTTACCAGGCACAGGATTAACTATGAAGTCCCTAAATTTAGGAAGATGTCCGTGGCCCTTTTTGGCACACTGTGAATCATTGTTGTCACATGTGCAAAGGAGTATCTTTTGTATTTGTTAAAAGTTTGAATTGAGGTCCAGCTGTCTAGATAGGAGTTTTAACACTATCCCTGAACCTATATGATAAACCACAAGAGAGAAAGCTGGCCCCCTTCATGGCCCTAGTGCTTAGCCCAATGCTGTGCACACTGCGACTGTCTGTTGCTCTTAAATGGATGGGATCACAGTGGTTCTACCGAATTCAGGAAGAGTAAGAGAATAAAGTGACCTTCCTAGCCATTCTGACCAATAAGGCTAAAAATAAGACATGTCAAAGATCTGAGAACATATTCTCCAAGAGGTGGTTTATAAGCAGAGCCAGCAGTGACAGCAGTACATTGCGTGTCTGCCAGGATGGCTGTGAGCTTACCTTCTAACTCACTGAGCAGACTTGCTGTTTAGATGATGACATACGGGTGGTTTCAGTGGCACTTGGGAGACATCCAGCTGTGTTAAGTCAATGTGTGCATGTGAAGGTGCTATTCCAGACACAGGGCCTTCTCTCCTCTCCCCTGAGAAGCTCCCTCCCTTCTTCCCCTACAGGAGAAGGAACTTTCTCAAACTCTATGAAGAGCTGAACAATAGGTACCTTTGTGGAGTTCCAGGGCATCCCAGTAATTTAGCACTGTATAAGGTACCATCTGTTACCTGAGGACTCATAAAAATGAAGACCACAGATTTTCAACAGATTTTTTTTTTCCCAGCACTGTACTTGAATTTCTTGGTCTGTTTGGATCTACTCAATAGCTGTAGACTTCAAATTTTTGTAAATATTTTGTTATCATTTAACTTTTCTCAGTGACAGTCGCCATGAAAAGAATTTGCCTCTTGTGGACCAGTTACTGGAGGATTGCACAAGTATACTGAGCCGTGATTGTCCAGTAGTTACCTGATTGTTTTGGAAGAATCAAGCATAGGGTGTACAGTAATGGGTCCTGGGATGAGGAAGGATGGATTAAGTAGCATTTGGGATTTTAGTAAGGTGAAATGTTTTTGTCCTTGCTTTCTTTTATGGGCTGTGATCATGGGAACCATGGTACAAAGCCAGCAAGAAGAGGATTCTCTCATCTTACACTTCTATTATCTCTAGTACAACTGAATTCACAGTCACCTTTACCATTTTAGCAAGGGCCTTGGGATATTCTTTTAAGGGGGAATAGTCTTCCCATTTCATGATTTTTGGATGAACTGTATGTTCAAATTCAGTGTGTTCTTGTGCAGGATGCTCTAGCACAGAAATTGATTTCATTCATACTTAAATGGAGCCCTTAATCAACTATTTAAAGACAAAGAATGACATCCTGGGTACAATTAACAGTGTTTTACAACAGATACATATTATGTACTGCCTATCTAAGACACAGGTTTCCTCTTCCGGAGACATTCGTCTAGTGAAGAAGACAGACCTAAGCAAGGAGTTAGGAGATAAAGAGATGAGTTCCACAGCCAAGATGGAAATGAAGGGTCATGAAGTCATCAGTGAAGAGGTGTCTGCTGGAGAAGGGAAAAAAAAAGAAAATGACTGCTTACTTATAAACTGCACTCCTCACCTATTTTGAGGCAGACGAGATAAAGGCTACACATAGTAGGTCTTTAATCATGTTTTTAAAAATGATTTTGCCTTCTAACAAATCCTGGCTACATCTCGCTGGCAATCCAACAGCTCATTAGATCTTAACAAAAGCAGCAAGGCTAAATGCGAAGGATTCCTCAGTCAAACATCCCCAGGCAATATCTCTGAGAGCAAATGTGACAAATAGAATCAGAAATGAGTTAAATAGTCAGCTACAGCAAGCCAAACTGAAAAAAAGAAAAGAAAAAAAAAAGGCCCTGAAATTACCAAAAATGGAAACATATTACAGTTATCTGCATTCACAGTACAGAGCAAGTTTGGTCGTATTTAAGATAATTCTCTAGTGCCTGCTATTTTTAGCTCTAGGGTAAGCTCCTCTAAGAGTCTTTCTGTATTGCATCCCTTTAACCTGGCCTAACAAACTAAGCCAATAAGCTGTCTGATTTTCCTTGTCCGTCCGGGAGGAAGAGAGATAGCTAAAACAAACCATTTGCAGGGAAAATTGTTCAGCCTATCTTGTATTAAGAGCTTTTTTCATATAGATTTTTAAAACATTCTAATATTAAGTGTTGCCTGTCAGAGACCAAAATGTCAAGCTTTGCTGTTTTGAAATTGTAGGCTCATGGTTATAAAAAGAGGATTTTTATAGGCCTAGTCTAATGGAAATAAACATTACTCCATTACCTTCAGTAAAACCAAATCTTTACCGTCCAAGCTATCATTATTAATGTCTATGAGAAGAAAGAAACGTTGCCAGGGGTTTATTTATTTATTTATTTTAGGCATAGAAGGGCCGGTGAGCTGTACCATAGCAAATGAAAGTTTTCTTAAAGCTTTTTCCTAGGCGACTTTCCAGTGTGTAATTTAAAAGCAGAAAGCAAAGAAAATGCAGTTTCAAATACTAGGCTGGCTTATCTTTCTTTCTTACGCATTAACAAGTCTTTGTGAGAGTATTGTTCTGTCAGTTCTTGTCTGTCCCTACATAGTGTTTACAAACAACTTGATGGGTTCTTCAGCGTTCCCTCTTTCATCTCTGCGTGCATGTGTGTGCGTGCGCGCGCGCGTTTTTGCGCATGTCTGGATAGGTATAGGTGTGGGTTGAGATTAAATGACATAATCACATGTGTGGACTACAGCACTTAACAATGGATTAGCTTCCACTCCATTCATTAGAGATATTTCTGCTGTCGTCAAAGTTGAAGATCAGTCCCAGGTTTACCAGGCTATCCCAATTTAGAAGACTGAAAATGCCAGTTTACCGTGGGATAGATTTCAGCGGCACAGGGCTGGTGAGACAATCAATCCCCAGCTATTTCTTGAGCTCATATTATTTGCGGTGTTAGACCAGGTGTCGTAGGTGGTAGAAATGTGTCTAACGTGACCTGAGTCCTTGAGCAGACTTGTTCCTGAACTGCAGAAATGAGATTCCTGTGCCCATAGAAGGGTGGTCAAGGAAATTTTGAACATTTATAGACACCCTACTGTGTCCCAGACACCATGGCTAAGTCTTCTATCCCCAGAGTCTCATCCAACCTGGTTGACCAGCCTTCTCATAAAACATTTTATTGGGGCCCTGATGAGTGCCAGGAACTACCCTTGGTTATGCATGGTTTCTGTCTTCCCACAGATTAGGAATTTAGAAGTTAGTGTTTAACCAGAACTCAAATTTCCTGGTTCCCACCGCTTCTCCTTGGTGTCAGTGAGATGAAATCAGTATTTGCTGTCAGGAAGGCTCAGGAACACTGGCACAACCTTCTTGGCGGGTGCATGTGCTTGATTGAGATGCCCTGTTGACTGTTCAGTGATCACAAGGTGCTATTTCCAAGGGAACCAGTCAGTTTGGGGCACTCATTGCCCTGTAGTTGTGTCTCCTGCCAGGAGAAGTTTGGTGCTTTGCAGGCTGTGCCTGATCTTTAGTCCCCTTTAAGTCTGGCTGTTAATCTTTAGCACAAAGCTGACGCCACAGCACAGGGCACACCACGTTGCCTAACTTCTTGTTTGTGTGCTTCTAGGGATCAGAAGCCACTTTGCTGTTTTTCTCCCAAACCCCAAGCTTTCTGTCACTAAGCCTGTCTCTCTGTCCTTTGTTCTCTGTGTAGAATCTGCACAGAACTCTCCCTTCTTGCTGTTTGGTGAATGTCCAGGATCCTCTTCTACCATTTTGCTGACTTGTTCGTATTTAGGGTATCACAGCCTCCTGCCTCCTCCATCAGTATTGTCCCCCATTAACATGAAGGAATCATATCCCATATCCCATACCTACCAGGTTTGGTGGTGAATCACCGGGTTTTGCAGCTTGAGTTGGGTGCCTGGAACTCCTGTACACACTAATGGGATATGCGGAATTTAGGGATCATCTTGGGAGCTGCACAGCTGAATGAGGAGACAAGACTTCCTCATGTGTCACAGTCTCACAATGGAGGAAATGTGGGTAGTCTCCACAGCCCTCACCTGTGTACCCTGTGGAACATAAGAATCAAAGAGCCAACCTCTACTCTCACTGTCCATTAGAAATTGCTGCCCCATGAGGAAGCATGTGGGCATTGGGGAAATACTAGCAGATAATTCAGAGACTTAGGATTGAGCAACTCATAAAATCTGGGGTAGAAATAGATGGTAGCCTGGTGGATGTTGCCACCGAATAGATCTTCTAGGTGGAAAGAGATTTCCATTGACAGAGAGGACATGAGAGTATATCAGACATCAGATTTTATTTCATTGTTACCTTAGCACATACTTATCACCTTCTGTGTGCAAAGATGTATGGTATGTATTAGAAAAAAATGGCATAGGATAGTGGAAATGGTACGAACAAAGCCATGATGATGAGGAAAGTCCAACAGAGGATTAAGAAACAAGACAAATCTAATTGGACAGAAGAAAAGTTAGAAAGTGAATAGGATTTTAGAAAGGTACAGAATTAATAGGAGAAGATATTCAATCTAGTATATTCATTCTACAAGAAGGAAACTGAGGCCTAGACATGTTAAGTGAGTTGCATAGAGAATATTAGCGTTAAATCCCACAAGCAGGGAGAAGGCATTGTACTGCTTGGTAGAGACTGTGGACTCTTGTCTGGAAGCAACAGGGAGGAAGGGCTGGTTCTCTCTGGCAGAGATGGAAGGCAGAAGTCCAATGTGGAAGCTATTGTGGGTTTGAATTAGCACAGCTACAGTGACAATATAAGGAAGCAATGAATGTGGGAGACTTTGCAAAGAAATAATCAATATTGATTTTTAGCATAGAAAATGGTAGGTTTAATACTGTGGTGAGAGGAAAAAAGGAATAAAAATGGCTGTGTTTTCAAGCTTGGGTGATTTGGAAAAGTAGAACACAGTGGAAAAAATAGGAGACTCAGGGAGGATATATATGGCTCAGGGAAGGAGCAAAGAAGGTTCCAGAAGGTAGCATGTGAATTGTCAGACATGTAAGCCAGATGCCCCTGGGACAAAATATCACAGAGACCAAGTTCTCAGGGGTTGTGAGAGGAGGAGTTCATAAAGGAACTACTGGTTTGGCAGATATGCTAGATGAGAGGCATCTGGGTTCCCCTTTGCCCCACATTCTGACACTATTCATTTCACTTTTGCCATGAGGTCAGTAATTTACCGAGTCTCTTCTTGTCCACAGTAACAATAGCTTTCAGGGGTGTTTTTGTGGGTCAGGCAGGGGGAATGAACATGCTAAAACAATGTTTAATGTGAAATGAAAATGTTAGTTCTGTAAAGTTTAATTTGATAATTAAAAAAAATCGTCTGCTTCTCGTAATCACCATGGTTTGGTGGTGTTACCTCATTTTACAGTTTGGAAAGTGAGGCTGAGGTAAGTAACTTGCCCAGAATCAAGTCACAGAACAATAAGCAGAAGAACTCACATTGTCTGACTCCACAATTTAAAGTCTTACCCTCTCCTTGTGCTGCTTCTTAATTAATACCACTATTGCGAAGCTCCGAGCTTCTCATGCCCTCCTACTTCCAGCCTTTTTCACATTTTCCAAATGCCTAGAATTATTTCTGTCTTCTTGTTTTCAAGCCTCCTGAATTTTAAAATCACAGAAACCTCTCAGATTCAGGAAACGTTCCCTAATTAATTCCACCTCTACCTGAACAGCCAGCAGAGCCACCTGATCTTGTCCGAATAGAAGTAGTGTGATTTAGTGGAGAGCTCAGCGTGACCCATCCTGCCACAGACTAACTGGCAGATGGGAGCTCATGTCCTGCTCTTCATAGAGTTGCAGACATTGTTTTTTCAGAGGAGCGCCCTTAGAAGTATATATTAAAATGGTGAGGCTAGAAACTGTTCGTCTTTCTTCTCCACTGTAAATGCTCTTGGTAGTTGACTGAGATTTTTGTTGGTGTTTGCTTGAGAAGGAGACAATTACACAGTATTGATAATGCTCTGTAAATATAGTTTTAACGTCCTTTATTGGACTCTTGAGCAACTTTTTTTTTGAGCTCGATTTGGTAGAATATGTCTGAAGGAAGTCTACTGAGTTTAATGGGTAGCATAACTCTTTAAAATGCAATTTAAAATATATATATTCCCCCAAGTTCTTCCAATTTCCCCTCAATTTCTACAAATTACATTTATCCCTGATGATATCTTTTGCTTACTGGTCAATAAGTTATTTAGTATTAGTCAGCTGTGAATTGTTTCTTGATATTTTGATTCTTCTGCTTCTGTGTTAAATATTGAAACTATGTCTTAGTTATTTATTTCTTATCCACAAACCTTGCATAGAAAAAGAGTCTAGATGAAACATGTTGTAAGAGTGTGTGTTATTACTTAGCTAAGTTTTAAACAGAGGTGATGTTTTATTTCTTTTTGTTTCTGTGTTCTCCTAATGATTCCTAAGATTCTGATTCAAAATTATGTATACTTTCTTTCCCCCCCAAACAATAGCTAGTTGGCAAATGGATGGATGAATGGATGGATGATGGTTAACTTGTGACACTCTAAATCATACTAGACATGCATTAGGGGACTGGGAAAATTACCTGGGTAACAAGATCCTTTGAGCAGCTTCTGGGCTGGGTCTGGCGACTGTGTCAAAATCTTCAGATGGGTCAGTAATTCCCTTTCAGCTCATTCATTCTTTGGTTCAAATATTGCCTGTTTTTTGCATTGATGTTTAAGATAAAATGGTACCCAGTTTGTGTTTCTGGTTATGTTTACAAAACAGTGTTTTATTGCTGTCTAAACATGAGAGTGCTCGCAACCACTCCCCTCTGCAGCACACTGAGAAAGGGCTCTTCTGTGTCTTTGCCCTTAGTTTGAAATATGTTGTCCTTAGAGGTCATGGTGTTCTGGTTTGGGTAACACACTATTGATCAGGGTATTATGGTAACAGCTGTACTGCTGATTGGATGAAGATAAATACCCAAGAATGCACCTGGTAATACCTGGCATTATTGTTTTTCCTGGGAGCCTGGTCATCCCACGGGGCTTTTGGAGAAAAGACCAGGAGGCAAATATTATCCAGCCTTATTAGGCACAATATAAGCCTAATTCCCCATAACCATTTTTTGTATTGTGGCCTTTGTTTCTTCCTGCATCCATCTGCTTACTCTCATTACATCTCCTTGCCTACACTTTTTGAAGTTTTTCCATTACTTCCCACCTATTTCTTATCTTTTGTACTTCCTGAAATATTTGTATTTTCATTTATTTTTTGAAGAATTATAAGATAGTGACATTGTTTGTAATGTTCCCATTCTTGAGTTTAATGGTGCTTGCCCTGATGTCATCAAATTTTCATTAATTAATTATTTCACAATATTAAGTATTGACTCCAATGCTTTCACACTGAGCTACATATCCAGCTTTTCTTATATATTCATTTTGAGACAGCATCTCTCTCAGTGTCACTAAGTTGCCAAGAGTGAACTCAAGCTTGTGATCCTTCTTCCTTAGCCTCCCAGACTGCTGGGATTACAGGCGCGCTCCACTGCAACCAACAGGATTTATTTCTTTTTTTAAAAAAAGTGTTTATTGTATATATTTTTAAAAAGTGTTTATTGTGTATATTTACTTGCGTGACATCATGTTTTGATGTACATAGTGAAATACTTCCTATAGTTAAGCAAATCAATATTTCTTACTTTCCATAGTTACTTTGTTGTGGCAAAAGGACCTAAAGTGTACCATGAGAATAACTACAGTACACAGTGGCATTAACTATAGACTTCATGTGCTATGTTAAATCTCTATACTTCTTCATTGTACATGACTACAAGTTATTCTTTGATCTACTTCTCATTTACACACACACACACACACACACACGACCATTGTTGTATCAGAACTCTCTTTAATTGTCTAAAACCAAAGGTCTTAAGTCACCAATCTTCTTAAATTTTCTTTACTATTTGAATTTTTCTCATTGATTGAGTCCTCTCCCTTAGTGTTCTATTATGCATAATTGAGTTTTTGTTAATATTCCTGTTTACAATCTTCTAATTGTCTTCTTTCTTTATTGAAATTACCCTCTCTCTCTCCTTTGCCAGAAGGTCCTAAAGATACCTTTTCTCTATACTTGAAACATTTAAATAAACCAGAGCTAAGTGGATCAGCCAAAGACCAAGTCTGTAGTGGCTCCCTATGGCTCTGTATCTGGTTGTGCTGACATCATCTATAAGCCAAGCACCTCCTCATAGCCTGCCTTGGGACTGGCATTTCAAGCATAACCTCTTTCTCTACTTAACAGAGGCACCCCAAGGAAGAATGATTTATGAAATTATGCTTGGGTATTCCTTATTTCCTGAGAATTCTCCAGAGTTGATAATTCATTTGAGCAGTGTGCTAGTAGAATATTACCTAAGTTTATATTTTAAAACATTTTCATTTATATATTATCATAACCTTAATTTATATTTGTATTTTGTAAGGCATGTACCTTAATTTATATTTCAACTCACAAAGCCATTCCATTCAATCTCACTTCTTCTGTATTCCTTAAAAATCAGATGTTTTCTGGTATGAAACTGAGTCTCAGAGTTATGAGATTTGCAGTCTACATACTATCAATGGCTAAGGTGAGATCTGATGCTCAATCTGTTTTCCAACGTATTACCTGGACTTGGCATTTTCATATGTGCAGAGGGCGACCTTAAACTTTCAGAAGCTCAGGAGGAAACCAGGATGTTGGAGGCTTGCCCAAGCTCCCTGGGGTCTGCAACTCTTCCTTCTTTGTATGCTGATAACCCAAAGGTGTTAGAGGAAGATGGCCAGGAGATTAGACTCTGGAGTTACAAAAAGCCCACCTTTGAAATCCTGCCTCCATCATTTGCTTGAGATGGGATTATGGATGCTTTATTCCTTTATAAAATACTGTCTGCCCCACAGATTTATTTATTCATTCACCAAAATTTTAATGGTCTCCTACCATATGTGAAAGTCTCCTAGGTACATAGTAGCGAGCAGGGGAGTACAAATTCCTGCCCCCCCCCCCAATTTATTTTGTTAGGTCAAGGTGAGATGCTGCATTGAAAGTTCTTTGCACAGTGCCTACAACAGCGAGGATCTGCAGTACTTGGCTTCTTAAAAAGATGAGTACAGACTCTAAACATCTGGGGAAAATGACATTTTCTCCCATACATGTGTCCACAAAGATAATGTTATATTAATGAAACCTTTACTTTTACAGGAGCCATTTTTTCCTATGGAAGCCATTCAGTATTTAGCTATAGTAGTTAGGATTTAGAATTTGGAGTTCTTTGGCTGAATACAATAAAATCAAAATAACAGTACAACAACAACAATAAAAATGAAAGAAGCGATTTTAGTTTCCTTAAGAAGGGCAGCAGCATATTTGTGGTGGATGGAATTGAGAGGGTGTTGAGTTTGGCTTGGCACTGAAAATACATGGACCCTGCGAACTGACCTGCTAGATGATTCTGGTCAGGATTCAAATGTCACAGGTTTGCCCTGGGTCTTGTGCCAGCCCTAGGGAAAGGAGGAGAAAGGGAATCTCCTATCCATTGACTCTCAGCATCTATCTAAGGGAGAAGGAAATTCAGTAAGAGGAAATTGTGGTTCTATTACAGAGTGATAATCAAGAAATAATCCATGATCACTATGAGATCTTAAAGTTAGATGCGAGATTTTTGTAAGCACAAAATACTTGACATTAAGAAAAGGAGTGGGGGTTCTTTTTCCCAACTAAACAGTGGGAATTCTACCACCCAGTGGTTATCATCTGAAATTCCATGAACTGAAATTAGTGCGTGAGTTTTAATTACGTTTTGCCTTGAAAATATAAATACGTGACTATATATTTATCTGTATATATATATATATATATATATATATATATATATATGTGAATATCTGTAGGCATATGCTTTATGGAACTACATCCTGACATTTTCTGTCACAGATAAGCACTTCTTTTTCCTGCCTTTGTGTGGCCTCTGTATCACCCAGGCACTTGTCACCATGTATTCGCTCCTGTTTGTATTGTCACACAGCTCCAGAAACACTTACAATGCATTGGCAATGCATATTTTGTGAGTCTGGTAGTGCGCTGCCTTTGGGAATATGGAAGGATGTGTTACATTACATTCTATACTGACGTAAACTTGGTGTCCCTGAGAAATTGTTCATGTGTTTCTGCCAAGAGACATTAGCAGTTTCATTTTATTTAAGTTCTCAAATAATATACGTAGAAATAATATAAAGAAAGTGCATAGTTCAATGCTTATACTTAATTGGTAGTCAATAAATAAAGACACGCAATACTGTGAACTTCCTGGGTAGTTCAGTAAAATCCAAAGTGTCCTTGGGAACCAAACTGCTTGAAAATTCTGGTGAAATTTGAGCATTCAGAGAGTGGGAGAGAGAGAGAGAGAGACAGAGAGAGAGAGAGAGACAGAGAGAGACAGAGACAGAGAGAGACAGAGAGAGAGAAAGGTTGCAAACAACCCAAACCCAGCCTCTGCGACAACTCTGTGGTGAGAGGGGGGCTTCTGCTTCCTGGATCCAATGTGTTTTTCATTCCAGAGAAATTCCATGCCAGCAGGGAGAGGGTCTGTTTTGTGTGCCCCTGAGCCTCATACCCAGCACAATTCCTGGCACACAGTAGGCCCCTAAGGAATACTGGTTGGAGAAATGATCCAATTGGGAAGCTCCAGACACAGGCTCCTGGGAAATGAGTAAGCTTTCCCTGTGCTTATGACTACTTGCTTGAGTGGCTATCATTAATGCATGATTTTCAAAAGCCATCCTAAAGGGGCAAGATATTTAATCTCTGTCATGAAATGTAACCTTTGGAGGGAAGACAAGCAGCCACAGTGTGACTCCTCAGAGTGCCCTGCAGCTTTGAGCACAGCCCCTGCCTCTCTCTCCCGTGGCTGATGAGAAGCAAGGAGCAAAGGCATGTGTATGTGCAAGGGAACCACATTTAGTCAACGATCTTTGCGATGACTAATGAGTCCTAGGAAGCAGAAACCGAGAAGCAGGAAGCATGGCCTGCACTACAGAAAATATCAGCACAGACAATCCTTGCTCAGAACGTTGGCTACAAAAGTTGAGTTAACATTTGGCATTTTCAGCAACGGCTGTTTGGTTTTCTTTACAGTTGTGGCAGCACATTCTGGAAAGGCAGTAAGCTCTGATATATTTGTTGTGTGAGCTCTGTGGGGTAGAGGCAGGGCATATAAATGTTTTGTTTTCTATTATAACTGCGGTGACAAGTTTCCAAATATCATATTTACTTTTGGCTGGCGACGGGGAAACCTGGTAGTAGTAAATGTCAGATGGTTCCCATAATATAACAGTAGTGTAATTGTTCATTTTTTGTTGACTGTTTAATGAATATCTACTATATGGCAGGTCTGGTGACAGCTTCAGGTTTTCTGGGTGAGTGCAAGTTGCATTATTTGCTCTGATGTAACACATCCTTTTATGTACCTCTTTCTATGCTTCATTCATTATTATCAAACACATTTCCCTTCCTGTTATCACTTCTTCCCAATCCTATTCTCAAGCATCCTGAAATAACCTAAGTGCCTCTGCTGTGTTCCCTGAAGCAGCTGTATTTTCCCCACGATCTCTCAATCTGCCTGTTCCTGCATTTTTCTTCTCCCACAGGGTAGGGAACTATTGAAGGGTCTGGGCTATGATTTTCACTGGTTCTATTACTTCATTCAGTGTCTGAAGCATAATATATGCTCATTAGATAGGCATGGCATGAATGCAGAACAAGGCCTGAATCAACCTGAAAGTACTTCTGTAGATCATTATGCAAAGCACAAGACCAGGTATTTTTCTGAGCATAAGTAGATACTTGGTTGACTCAAAGAAGCCTCAGTTTACTCAGAAATTCTTACATATTTTGGCATGTGATTTTTAAATGGCCAGTATTTTCAAGTTAAGATGAGCATTTTTAAATATTATTAATGTTAAAAGACTTGGGCAGTGTTCAAATGTAGGCAACCCAATGTGGGCTAAGAAATGCCCGTCTATAAAGATCACTAAAAGAGGCAGGTAAGAGATTTTAACCTATTTTGCTTTAAGATGAAAAAGTCTTTCCTTTACCTCCCTCTCCTTTTTTCCCTTCATATCTGTTCATTCATTCATTTGGGAATATCCAATGTCTGCTTATTCCAACCATCATATTCAATACTTGGAACACAAAGATAAATGGTAAGCCCTTCCCAGGAAATACACATTGCTAAATAATTGTTAGAGGTGAACTTTGCCACTGAGCCAAACATTTTAGTACAATGATTATATTCAGCAAAAGGGACAAAAAGCACCTTTATTTATACAGGCATTTTTTTCCTTCTCTCAAGCTATGTTTCTTTGCTAAGTGTGTGGAAACATTTAATGGTTAGGACTGCTGGTCAGCTAGGCACAGTTATGGGAAGTGGACTAGGAAAACTTTTACAGATTTCTTATAACTCAAATAGGTTCACAGTCAAGTTTTGTAAGAATCTAGACACACTTATGATGATTTGCCTTCATTCCCCACATCAGGGGGAAAACCTGCGTACCTCACTAACCCAAATGGGAGAAATCCTTTCTGAAATAGTTTCTGAAAAGATTTCCATGACCAAAATAATATAACTAAAAGTCCTGTGACCTGATAAGAAGCCTCTTGCCTAAAGGATTCTTGGCAACACTATTTAAACTCAGAATTATTCTCCCTTCTCAGAACTAACACTCACTATCTGAATGGCTAGTCTGACATTTGTCATATGCACCCGGCCTTGTGTCGTCTGCTACATTTTGACTGTTCCTATGTCAGTTCTTTGACTAGATTATAAAAGTCTTTGAGGATAAGAAAACTAACATTGATGAGAGTGAAAATTTTTCGAAGGTCCTTTTGTGCCAAGTAATATTCTAAACACTTACGTATTTTAATTCATTTGATCTTTACAACAACCTATGAGTCAAGTGTTTCATCGCTGTCTTTACTTTGGGCTGGAAACTGAGTCTGAGAATCTGAGTATCTTCCCTCAGCCCTGATTTAGAGTTGTGATACAGTAAGGATACAGGCCTGGCAGTCTGACTTCAGACCCTATTACCTTAGTCACTCGTTATGTAACTTCTCTAGGAATCTAATGCTTTACCACCTGGTGACTTGCACAGGGAAGATGCTCCAAAAATACAAAAGCACTGATTTATCCAACCACTTTCTGAATTTTTAAATAATCCAATTAAATTTATAATCTTACAATTTTTTGTTTCTCTCTTTCTGGGTAGAAGATACAAGGCAGTGATTATCTTAATAATTTTTGGTGAGAGTGTAAATAGGAAGCAGGGATTATTTCAGGTACAACAAGGAATTTCATACAGAACCTTTCCTTATTTTCATCATTACAAGTTCATAGCAGCTGAGTTCATTAGGTTCAGACATGGAAACATGTCTAACTCCAAATGTGAGATTTATCTATTACATTTTCTCACCTCAAATGTTCTTCATTTACCAATATAGTAAGCATGACCTAGGAAATCTTTCTTTTTACCTGTTTAACCAATCCAAATTTCTTGGCTGTTTGTAATAGAGGAGATAAAATACAATAATCTTGGAATAAATACTGCCTTAATTCTTAGTTTTTTGTATCATCTTCCTGTGTTACATATTTATCATATTTTTCTTGCTCTAAAAAATCTTTCCCGGAAAATTGATCCCCTTTCTATTCTCACTTTTAGTCAACTTATAAGGCTTTAAGTATTTAAAGTTTTTGATTCTTTGTTTTATATAATGCAACCCTTCTAATATAGCCAACCAATGTCCTAAATGCTTAATTTTATTCTAAATTTTCAATTTAAAAAAATTTTTAAATACATTCTACAAAAAAACTGGTAAAAGGAAATTTCTCATAGCTCCAGAATCAAATCAGACAGTAGTTCTGTAGTAATTAATTTATGGAGACTATCTTGTTAGCCTGAGAATACAATAGTGCTTTGTAAATTCCCTAAGAGAGCTGTAACAATGTAGTTGGAAACTGAAGTGATTGGTGTACGCTTATGTGCACATGTGCAGACACACACGTATGTGATTATTGTGGTTATGCATTTTTCTGTATCTATTTCACTTTATAGATAAAGACTGATACAAACATGTTGGTGCAGACTGGGCTGAGGCTCATCATTGGACAAATACTGAGACTACAGAGCCCCTTGTTCTAATCCCCAGCACCAAATATTTTTAAAAATATGTTATGAAAATATATGTATAAAAAGACTCTTTACCTGAGAAGTGTAAAGGCAGGCACAATGTATGAACACTATAAAAAAGTCAGGTTGATGTGTTTAACCAATATCGCCAGGGACAGAAGAACTCAAGGTGAATCTTAAGACTTGAGGCTATGTAGTATGGGGGAGAAAGAAAAGGAAAAATATTTTATATCAAAGATGCCAAAGTGAAAAGATAGGACAATGGGAAAAGAATTTGAAAAGGGAAATGAGATTAGACAGTGCTAGCAGTGTTGGAGAGCAAGCACGCAGGATGTCACACGAGTGACAGGGCTGGGTGGGACAGGCATTGCATGCGGGTGGTCGCTCCAACTCAACATCAGCTCTGTGAGGACGGAGAAGACTGTGGAGACCCGGAGCAGGTCACCAGCTGCTCATCAAATGCCATCCATCTAGATCTTTAGTTCATTTCTAAAATGCGGAAGTTGCAGATGAAATGTTCAGTTCAGCACTCACCATCTAATAATGGCTATGAAAGTTTTGTAGGCAAAAACCACATTAGTCAAATCAAACCTATGTCTAGCATACTTCTGGCTAAAAGACCTTGAGTTTCCGACCTGAGCCCGAGTGACTGGAATGACAGAAACAGCTAAGTCTTTACTTAAATTACAGTGGCGTGCCTCTCTAGTGGGAATCAATTACAATTCAAAGAAACTTTTCTTCCTTGTGTGATGGGCTAAGCATCACAGATACTGTGCTGAGTTGATGTAGAAAACTAGAACCTTGCTGCTGCCCAACTCACTTCATAGACCAATGACTTGAGTATCCGCTAGGAGCCGGCTTAGACTTAGACTCAGCCTGCACTCAGAAACCGCATTTCAACACCTTGAGGTGAATTGTGTGCACATTAATGTTTGAAAAGCCCCCAATGCAATGTACTTAATGTTCTTGTTTTTAAATAGCTCCTGTATAACAAAGCATGTATCAGAAGTTTGCAAAGGCAGCAAAATTTCAGGGAACTTTTATGGTTACTAGTGGGACATGGAACGAAAAAAGGTTCACTTTTACTGAAGCATGAAAAGAGCAGTTAATATGGTAATGTTGACATATTTAGTAATGCATTCACAGTGTTAAGTTCTTTACAAGAACTTGGTGAGCCAAATACAAGGTCCAACCCAGGTAATGCATTTATTTGGTAATCAGTAAATTACCTTATGTAGTCAGTAAATTGTTGAATTCTGGACAACTGATAAGATCATTTGCTTTTACGTGTTTTTTCCAATATTGTGCTCAGCCTCAAGTATAAATTGAATAGAGTGACCTTTTGGTACTCTATGAAATTGACTGCATTTCCTGAGATTCTGTGGTTTCAATTACCATAAATTTTTGATATTGGGTCCACAGTCATAACAATGTCTTATCATTGGTTTTGATAGTACAGTCGGCAGCAGTACAATATGTTGTTACTAATATGTGTGTGAGCATGTGTGTGTGTGTGTGTGTGTGTGTGTGTGTGTTTCCAATCAGGGGTTTGTGATGTCAAGTACACAAACAATGTGCTGTTTACCTAAATCAAATCTAATCACTGAATGGATTGCAAATTTTGAGTGATTTTTAGAAATTGTGTCCTAGGTTGCTCGCTGGATCTTGAATTTGTGAGATGGATAAGTCAATTAACGGTGCTTCAGTTTATTAGCAACTTAATTGTCAGAATGTAATGAAACTTCTGAACTGCAACAACTCATTAGAAGCAACAAAACATGTGACTTTTTTCTAGAAAAATCTTCACTGAGCTCTGTCTCCGAAAGAGATCTTGATAATAAAATTAACAATTATGTTTAAATTTACGCCTATAAAAGTTAAATTCTGCCACTGGAAATGTGCTTGGGAAACGTTGAGGTTTTTCAGTAGAGAGAAACCTGGGTAAAAATTGCCCCCTCTGTCTCATGTTCGTTACCTAACTGTCACTTTCTTGAGTTATTTCTTTTCCTCCAGCCTCAGTCTCCTCCTCTGTAAAATAATGACATAATAATCATTTCAAAAGAACTATTATGTTTCTAAAAGGAAATTGTGCTTAACAATGTTCCCGGCACATAGCAAGTTTAGTCATGACGGCCACTGTCACTTTTTTGTCAACCTAGATGCTTTTCTTCTCTTGCCTTTATCTTGAAATGAGCTCAGTTTTATTTTTGAAGATTGAAAGTGCACTCATTAAAAAGCATGTAGCCTGTTGTGTCACTTACCAGTCAGGAGGTGGTTGTCTCTTGCTGTTAGGGTGTGTTTTACACATATTGATGGTTTCTGTCAAGTCAGGAGTCCACTTTTTAGTTCCCTAGAATATTGTGGTTGTTTTTATTTGGCCTGTAGGCAAATCACAGGCCTTACATCACAGGAACTCAAAGGGAAATCTAGTTTTCCTTCTAATGATTTATTATAGCTCCAGCGCCCAAAGAAAATGTGGGTAATGTTTAAAAATAAAGAGGTGTTGACGAGTTGTGAGTGGTGACTAAAACTTTAATTCATATTTCAAAGACAGTAATTCTTTTCGGAAGCTCACAGCTGAAAAGAATAATATAATACAAAAAGAGTATTTTGTTGCAAACTAAAAGTGAGAATAGCTTCCATTTTACTTCTAATTCCGTTTTTTGTTTCTCATTTTTCTTTTTCTCCATGTTTTTATTTGTTAATGTATGCTATTTCTACCTTCATTCACTACAAAAGTAATTATATTACTTTGCAGACTAGGGAATATGGGTTAGTTATGATGCTATAAACTTTATGTGGATGGGGAGATATCTGATATACCTGGTACCCAAGAATATTTTCTAGGTCTACAAACGAATTATAGAAGAAATGTTTAAATAAAGTCAAGTGACACATGTCCATGGCCATTAAACAACTTAAATGTGTATTATTGCCTCTTTTCTTTCTTTATTGAGACAAAAGAGCTATATATGGGCACCAAATTGCAAAGTAATACTTGTATACAGTATATAATGATCAACCTTTTCTTCAATATTATAAAGAATTTAGTAATCAAGGACTCTCTTATCGCTGGCCTGCTTTTTAAATTAGATACATTAATTTTTTTTCTTTTCGTATCATCCTCAAATGAGTAAATTTTCTTGTTTTATTTTATTTTTCTGTAATTATTAACATAATGAACTCTGAGAACTGGTAAATTTTTATGTACATCCTCTGTTTATATTTGCCATGACTCAGTGGATCTTGATTTTTTAAATAATATTTTTGTCCTTATTCAGCTATTCCAAGTTGAAAGCAATATCTGAGAGCCTTTTACCAGATATACTAAACCCGATTTATAAAGACTGTGATAGGGATCATCTTAGGTTTAGATTAATTTCTTACGTAGTACAGTTTCCTGGGGTTTCTTCTTAAATTTTGCTCTTTAGCTGGCAGTATAACATTTAGAAAATGATTTTAATAAGGAGCATCATTACAAAAATAGCAAGAAATATTTATTTTGCATTTCATTCTCAATATCTCATTTAATTTTTAGTGCAATGTAATGAAACAATTATTTTTTTACAATGGATAATACTGGCACTGTAAGTCCAAAATGCCTTCACAAAAGACATGGGCTGGTATGTGATGAAGTTAAAACTCTAATCCAATTCTCTTAGGGCAAAAATTATTCATAGTACACATAATATTTATAGGAACTGTGGAAAATGAAATGCCCTGTATTAATTTTTAAAGAATATTTCATGTGTTTCCAGGAACAACTTGAGTAAGAATTGGTGCTATAATGACATTAAAATCTTTTGCTAGTAATTGCGGAAGCTGATGTTTTCATACTGTAGCTGGCAGAGACAGGATCTCCTCCAGGGCTGTCCCAACCTGATAGCATCAAATATTGCAACCCTGGTATGGTTCCAACCCTACAACTGTTGATTTCACTTGGCCCATAAGGGACCCTGGACTAGGTTACCAGGACAGCTTTATGGTATAGCTTCTGCTTCTGTGACTTTGATGTAAAGTCTCAGATAAACACTAATATTGATTTTTACAGGTTGTTGTAATGTACTTTGCTATTTGGAAGTGTTGTGAGAAATATATTTAAATATTCAGCTTTATAAGTATAGTAAAAACACAGTAATATTTTTGAATGGTTTCATGAGAAATGCATGATTCATCGTACTATGTTTTAATATAATGCTTGCTATTTTGCTTTTCTTACATCTAATAGCCTTTGAAGATAGCCATGGGAAACTTAACTGTTACGTTTTTACAGATGAGAAAATTGAGACCCAAAGAAAATAAACACAAAACTAGGTCCATAAGGTTGAGTCGACCTCGACTGACTTTGGTTAGTCATTTAACCACACTTAAGGTTTTCTCTGACCCTTCTTCTCCCATGCTACAAACAAAAACACACTTTTTGAATTTTATTTTAATGTTTTAAACTTCTAAGTACAAACATGGTATGTGTTTAAAGATCAGAAGAAGGCAGAGTGATTTAAATTGAAGTCTTCTGAAGTCTCGCCTCTTGGAACATGTTGACATTCATTTTTTCGAATGTTTCTTGGTATACATACCTAGATCATGGGTTTGATAAGTGCTATTTGCTTACGTCCTTGACTGACTTAATCATATTGAATGAGTATGCTTCATTTTAATAAATACTTATCTATATCATTTTCATGCATGTCAAGCATTTCAACATATACATTCCCCTGGATGTCTTTTTATTCTTACATATGTGCTTTCATGACTTGCTGAGCCTATGATCAAAGGCAACTCTACTGAGGTCTGGGATGGCATTTTTAATAATGGGATGAGCGTGATGTTAGTATCCATGGTTAGGAGGCTTTTGCTGGGTGGGTGTCCCTGTTGCACCAAAGTGTGCTCTTCAGTTGACTTCTAACTAATGCAGTAAGGTCTGGGAGATAATTGAGGAGAAATGCATCTCAAGAGAGGAAGCATTTCATGGAAAAAGTGAGGGAGTCTGGACCTCTCAAAGTGGGTCAGCTGGTCCTCACTGATGGGCCTTCTCTGCCTCAGCCTGAGAATGGATCAGAGTATGTGTCGCGGTTCCTCAAGAACTCTTCTCTTACTCAGGACTTCCCACCTGAGGAGCTTTTAAAAGTGCTAATTCCCATCTCCAAAGGTTCTGTCCAAGCACAGGCACTTTTTAAAAGGCACACATGATTCTATTATGTAGCCAGCATTGGGAGTATTCTTTGCAGGCATCTTTCATTTTTTCTAAAATAAAAGATAGTCAACAGGAGAGTTTTTGAGTTAAGTTTTTGTACCATTAATTATGTTTTCAACAGCTTTAAAGATTTAAGTGCTTCTAAGTTATCTCGGTATGAAATCTTTTCTAAGCAAGATTTCACATTCATATTCTGCTTTAGTAAATAAAGCTGTTTTTTAAAAAAATGTTTAGCTTTCTTTAACTACAAGTACAGTTCTTATTGCTTTATCCATGCATTCACAGTTGTTTATCATGTTTGCAGTAATTTATTTTGTCAGTCATCTCTCTTCCCCTGTTAGAATAAGCTCTTTGAGGGCAGGGAATTTTTAAGTATTTTGTTCGTTGCTATATCCCCAGTGTCAAGAATGCCTGGTTTGTAGTAAGTATTCAATAAATATTTGTTAACATTTTTGACACTCATTTTGATGCATGAATCCTGATTCCTGTTCCCAAGAATGTTAGTATATGTTGGAAAACACAGGTTTAAAATTAATAATTATAGTTCACTACTTATTTAGAAATTAATGTGTTGGAATTTTACATTTATGGCATTTTAAACTATGCTGAGGTTTATAGAAGGGAAATGGCCAGCATAAGAGAAAAATACTTTGCTATTATTTTCTTTTGTTCTCCTGGGAAGCAACATAGTATATTAGCAAACTAAAGCTCATTGGCCCAGAACAAATGCACACTTATATCTGCAAATGACAGACCTTGAAAAGGCTGCTTAACCCTTAAGAGTTTTACCTGCCCATCTCTATAATCATCTCCCTGGATGAACTGACTCTTTATAGGTATAAGTATTCAGAATTTCTGTGTTACTACATCCTAATGTTATATGAGTCATTAAGTAACAAGTCAGTAAATCATTTGTTTTCTTCTTTTGTTATTCTGCCACTCTTATAAGTTTGTCCAGTTTGATTTCCCATCCTGTTGCAAGGGCCTGTGCTTTTTAAATCCCATTATCAAACTCATGTTGAAAAAATGCCCCTTTTGGTGTCATCAGCCAGTTTGTCTGATCTGACGTCACACAGTGTTTTACTATATGTTCACCACATCTGCCTAAAAATCACAGATCACCAGGAATGAGTCCTCATTTACAACTCATCTGGTGTAGAGTATTTAAAGATTTCTCATGAAGGGTACACTCCAGCTGGCATTAGCAGAAGCTCAGTTTCTAAATCCTAGGAGATTGTGAACTTACTCTGATACCTAGGGAACTTAAATGCATACAGAAGTCTTAGATGGAAAGTGCCTGAGAAAATGCACCCCTCGTATTGTATTTACCCCCTCGTATTTAACTGGCTACACTGTGAAAGTGGCTCAAGGAATCTGAGGTCCAACCTCAGGCTCTAAATGGCTCCTGCTCTCCTGGGGAAGAGCCAGGGAAGGCACAGAGGATTACCAGGAAGCACACTTTGATTTCCTTTACCCTACATGGCCCCACTGAAAGGACACCCTTGCCTCTGAATAGCTTCCAACCACCTTGAGATGATTTTCTCTTTCTGGTGCTATTGCCAGCATATTGCAGTAATAGAGCGCTCGGCATTGCCTGCGTCTTAGTGTAACCAACCTGCAATACCGTATAGACCCAGGTGTCAGAGATCTGCAGCTGCCCAGTTTTACACATATCTCCTGGTGCTAAGTCTTTATGAACAAGTAGCATTGACCTTTATGATGATGCTTTCTAAGCACTTCTTTTAGGCAGAAAATATGTTGTCATGTAGAGAATGTATTAGTTATAATAGGAAAATATTAGAAACTTTGCTTACATAGTCTAAAAATACTGCTTATGTCTATGGTTAATAGGGTCTGCTAATTTGCTGTAATAAAGCCTATGAGTTACTTAGTGTGGCTTTATTTCTGAAGTTCTGTTGCTGATGTTTCAACTGATTAGTGCTTATTTGTAAAAGTTGCTGAAATTTTTGACTGTGCCCCCTTCCCATGTATACCTAAATGTAAGCTATGAAAAATTAATTTCATACTAATTCCAAGTTCTCATATGACCTTTAAACTTGCTTTTACTCTTTTCTCTGTCCAGAACATTTCTTTTTCAGCTGTTATGGCTTGCTACTTCAAATGTCATCTCTATCTACATGTACACACAGACACACTGATACAGACATACTCACATGCATACGTATGCATATTTTGAGTTACTAATGGACCTTAAGTGTGTATTTTACATTCTACCTGCATATATAGATATGTATTATAACTGCTATATAATTTCTGTCTGTCTCTGTAACCTGTACATCCATATATGTGATCTACCTATTCATCCATCTATGTTTGAAGGGAACTGATTGGTCTATGGTCTCCCAACTTCTCTACATCAGAATAAAATGTCAGTTTCTAAAGAATAAATCTTTGCATAGAGAAGGCATCAAGATATATATAATCACTAATATATGTGCATATGTATGTTGGTAAATATAAGCTTGTATGCTTGTGCACAAGTAAAGGGTGTTTACAAATAGATATCACAGTTGGATGTGGCTGTGGAATGGGTTTCAGGTTATCATTCCCTGTGTCAACCTTACTAAGTAAGTGATGGACACTGACCTTGATACCAACTGTGTAGATTTCTGAGCACTTATGTATTTAATAATTTTGATTTCATGCTTACAACTTCCATATTGTGTAGAATATTATGTGGAATATTTTTCCTTTTCCCCTTGATTTGCGCATATCCTATCAAAATCAACATGAAGTGTTCCCTCCATTATGAAATGTTTTCCAATAAAAGCATATTTTGTTTTACTTCTTTTGAACTAAATTTAGTACATGGGGATGACAATAAAAGTTAGTATTAGTAATAACAAATACACTTCTATATCAGATGTTGCAACATTTGCATGGATTAACTCAGCTGACCCTCAGAAAATCCCTACAATGTACGTTTTTATAACACACTTTTTAGATATGAAATCTGAGACTTAGAGATGTTAAGTGACTTGCTGAAGGTCACGTACCCTGCAAGTGTGCAACTCAAGTTTCAAAATCAGGCTATTTAATATCAAAGTCTATATTTTCTTTTGTTTCCGCTTTCGTAAGACTATAAAGATAGAATAAGGCCTTGATAGGTTAGTATGGATAATAGGGCGATACATATTAGCTAAATATATTATACACATGGAACCCTCTAAAATATGAAATTAGTGGAGCTAATTAGGCAAGAGGATTGATTGGGCAGTGAAAATGACCTAAGTATGTTATGTGCGTGTACAAATCTGTCAAAATAGCACTAAGCAGTAAATTCTGTAACCAATAAAAAAGTGACAAAAGCCCTTAAGAAGACTAGTGCATTAATTTGTCTTCCATTGCTATAATGAAATACCCGAGGATGGATATAAAGAAATGAGATTAATTCCGTTCACAATTTTGGAAGCTCAGGGCATGCTACTAACCTTGGTACCAGGCTGTGGTGAGGGATTCCAGGGCTGAATCCCATGGTAAATGGCATCATGGTGGGAGTGCATATGGAAGTACATGGTAAAACAGTAATCCAGAGTGATTCGGGAGTTAGACTCACTCTTTTCTAGCAACTGTCTCATAAGAACTAAGCAATATCCCATGAAAACACACTTACTCCCTTTGGCCATGGCCCCCAATGACCTACAGATTGCTACTAGGCCTCCTCTATTAAAGATCCCACATCCTCTTAATGTGGGCATATTGGGAAGCAAGCTTCCCACACATGGCCCCTTAGGAGAATGAACCACATCAAACCACAGGATCTAGGTATTTCTGAACTATGCTAAGCTACATAGAGAAAAGTCCATATGAATCATGCTGTAGTTTCAGGCGTGATGGCACACATCTGTAATCCCAGTGCTTGGGAGGCTGAGGCAGGAGGATTACTGAGAGTTTGAGACCTACCTGGGCTACAGAGTGAGACCCTATCTTAAAAAACAAAACAAAACGAAATCATGCTGAAAGAATAATCTTTTAAGAATATAATCACATTAATATAAGATACTGAGACTAAGAATTCACATAGAACAAATAAAAATATTAAGATCCAGAACTGTGTGTGCATTACATTGGATAAATCTGGCATACAGGGAATTGTAAGTTCCAACTTGACTTATACACTGCTCGGCAGCCAAAGAACAGCAAATCACCCAAACTTGGCTGATTAGTAGAGTCACTTGGGCTGCTAATCAGAACTGCAGAATCCTGGATTGTTCCTCCAGGGTAGTCATTCTCAAGTAAGAGCTATTTGCCTCTGGGTGACATTAGGGAATACCTGGAGACAGTTTTGACTGTCATAACCATGGCAGTACTACTGGCACCTAATGGGTAGAGACCAGGGATGTTGTTAATCACCCAACGCACACAGGATAACCCCCACAACAAAGAATCATCTAGCCCGAACTGTCATAGTGTTGAAATCGAGAAGCTATGACCTGATGATTTTGATTTAGTGGTTTGTGATGGAGGCCAGAGATGTGCATTTCCATCGTGGATGAAGGTTGTTCTGATAAAGGATTTCAACACTTGGAGATATAAATATGAACTGGATCTTTTGGAAATACTTTGTAGAAGAGAATATGCTTCAAGTGGGTCTTGGGATGGACATAATATATGAACAAATGAAGGAATAGGGGAAGAATGTTCTAATAGAGCGAGTTACACCCAGGGGAACCAAAGATGGGCTCTGAAGTAACCTAGGTCAGCAATAAATGGGGAAAAGCAATTTCAACCAACTGCCTCTACATGGAAGATCAACTCTGCTGCCTGGGATAAAACCACATCTACCACCTTAGATTTTATCAGTTGATATCTAACTGATATGTCTTCTTAAGTCACTTTGCATGGTCTAATTTGAAGATGGATCCACATTTACTCTTATTTTATTCTAATACTCTCTTCCATGAAATCTTAACACATAAAGAGAGTGAAAGCAATATTTTATCAGATCTACCTACTTTGATATCAAACTGTCTCTCATTAGTCACATGATTTGGGGGACTAATAGCATTTTTGGATAGTTTCAATGAGATAATGGATACCTAGAAATTAACAGCATGAGGGATGTATGAGGAGGAAATCAAAATATATAGTGTAGGTTTAAAAAAGTTTATTACAGGGGCTGGGGATTTAGCTCAGTGGTTCAAGCCCTTGTTTAGCAAGTCTAAGGTCGTGAGTTTGATCCCCAGTACCAAAAAAAAAAAATGTTTATTACAGTAGAAGAGACATTGCCATTAATCCTCTTCAAAGTGCTCCTTCTTGTTTCAAATATTTTAATCTCATTTTTCTTACCACTTTCTGAAGCAGTCTGGGAGGTCTTCTTTCATAGTTGCATTTATAAGGTATGATAAATAATATGGTGAATGCTGCTGCCAAGTTCCATCCCAGAGAAAAATTTTGCAAAAACATTGTATAGTGTGTCCTCTTCCACCTTATTCACCATGTCTGACACTGCATGATTTCTGGGTCTTCCGCAAAGTCAAGCTGATGATAGAAGGTGAGTGTTTTGAACCAGTTCGGGACATTGAGGCAGCCACAGAAGTGCAACTAAATATGCTTGAACAAGAGGACCTCCAGGACTGCTTCGGACAGTGTCTACAAAGACAGGACAAAAGTGTGCAGTTCAAGGTGGAGTGTTTTAAGGGGAGTCACTGGCAATGTGTTTTTACTGTAATAAATACTTTGATTTAAATATTCATTATAAATTTTGATCACATCTCATCAGGAATATTCAGTAAAATTATACTCTTATTTAATATTTTTAAATTAAAATAACATGTACCTAGGAGCGTTATGACACTATTTTAATGAACAGAAAAAAATTGAAGTCTGTTATGAGATGATCATCAATGTCTAATGATCCATCTTATTAATTAGTTATTTTGTACTTTGTTCTGACCAAAAAGGACCAAGAAAATTCCATTGTATAGAAGTGATGAGTTGCAAATGATTCTTGATTTTAAACTTCTCACTTTCATTTTGTAAGATTTTTTTCCTGAGTTTTAACACAACGCTTCTATTTTGTCTGTGTGTGCAGTAGTGATCTCTCCTGTGTTCATGATAAAATAAATAACACATTTGAGTGAGCGAGTTGCTTTGTAAAAAATAGTTACATTGGTATTTAAATACAATTATTCAAATACTCAAAATATATAGAACAGTATTCACAATCAAACCTTTACAGCAACTATACTAATGATATTCATGCCCCACATTCCACAGAACACAGTTTTAAAACTCATGGTTAAGATTAAAATGTATTTCCCTCTTGCGGATGAACGTGCTATGTGGCGAAGGGGCTCATCCTGATCTTGATCAAATACATCAGTTGCTTCCCATTGATTAGTGAGCTGAGACTCCTGCATGAGTAGAAAGTAAGTTTTCCTGGCATGATTTTCTCATCACAAAGCCTTCTTGGCTCTTCCAAGATGGGCGCAAATTGCCTGCTTGTCTATGTTTTCCAATATTCTCCCAAGCAACAGAATCGAGAGGGATTAATCTCTGCCTTTACAAGACCCACCCAAATCCCATACAAAAGATGACTATTACAGTTAGTTTTATATTTTCAGAGCCCAGAGGATAATTTCAGAATTAGAATTCAGAATTCCCACTAAGAATATATTGGCTGCTTGCCTGGCCTATTAACTGGCATATGCGAAATGAATGCAAGCTAAGTTTAACTCATAGTCTAAAATAAACATTGCTAAGAACATAAATACGCTGGGGTAAGAGGAGGTGAGGATCACAGAGGAAACAATAAAAGAAAAATAAAAGTCACATTAAACTACTAGGACTTTTTAGTTGTTCTTTTTCATTTTAAATAAGCATCTACTATTATGCCAAGTGTCCTCTTTTGTTTGTTTCATTTTGTTTTGGTTTCCAGTGCTAGGGCTCAAACCCAGGGCCTCACACATGCATGTTAAACAACCCCTTTACAACGAGCTACAGCCTCAGCTCTGCAGTCAAGTATTGAACAACAAACAAACAGGTCAAACAAAGTTTCTATTCATGATAATCAATGAACAACGGAAGTCACTATGATATATATATATATATATATGTCATATAGATGTCATACAGACTATTGTATATATCATATATATTATGTATGTTGTGCCATAGAAATAAATGCCAAAAAGAAAAATAATTTAGAGCAAGTAGACCAAATGTATTCAGAGTGGTTGGGAAGAACTCACTGAAAAGACGGCATTTGAAACCATGAGGGAATGAAGGGGAATACAGGTGATTGTCCGGCAGAAGACAGAAGACCCTGTGGGCAGAAGTAGAAAGATCTCAGGGCATGAGAATGCAGACATTTGTTCACCAGTGAGGATGTGGAGAGTCTGGAAAGGATTTAAGCAGGAAATGAGTAGTGGCAGGGTGGGCTGGTGCCCCAGTGTAGGACAGCTGCACAGTGCAGGTAGCTGATAGTTCCAATTAAATTCTGAGTAGCTGATTAACTCTCAAAAGTGTACAGTTTGGTGAAATATTATGTGGGCTACTTGGTCACTCTTAGGATTTGGGCTTTTACTCTTACAACCATTAGAATCCATCGGGGGAAGGTCAGAAGAGGAGCAAGACACAGTTTAGGTTTATCGATTCATTTAGTTTGCTGTGCTGTGATTGGAGTATGGGGTAGGTAGGCATGAAACAGTGGTGAAGACTGGGAAGCCAGAGGGAGCCTGCGGGACCTCCATTCTGGAATGTACACGGCAGACAGAGAGCTGAGGGGTCCCACTGGAGGACATGAGGCCAGCTAGCAGGCGTGGGGGGCATAGAGCTAGGATTGTTCTCCTGACTTGTGGTCTTGGGCTCTTTCCTTCATGCCCGGTCTTTCCCTTAAACTTGAGGACCCAAGGAATGCCTCGATAGCTTTTTTCAGCTCTATTAAATCTCCTGTTCAATGGAACAACTAAGTGACTTCCTCTTTTCCATATGAGAAACAAATGATCTTTTTTTGCATTCTCTCCCCCGTAGTTCATTTTGCCTACACAAACCAGGATTATTTAGGCCTTTCTACTGAAACTCTGTTTATACTTTGGTTCATGGACCCTCTCCAGATAATAAATTTCACATATTTTGTACATTTTTATTAATTCGTGAATGTGCGATATAAGCTAATAAGTTAGCATGGAATCTAAGTACAGATGCGAATATAACTTTTATGCCTACCTAAATAGGAGCATTCATGAGAATTAAATGGATTCTCACAGATCTAAATATATCTGCATAGAAAATTCTTCAGTTTTGCCTATATTTCCACTGACTTTTTATTTTGTCTTTGCAGGAATTATCCTTAGTTGTTGATCACTGTCTGCATCAGTTACAATGGATTAGTGGACAAATTTATGTGCTGATTATATGATTTTATATAGTCAGCTACAATTGAGTTGAAGATGTGAGAACTAAGATGTACAATGTGCACATATCCTGCTTTAAGTATATGTACTTTATATATAAACTTGTGGGTGCTGGGGGAGATATGTATAGATACATATACATATGTGATAGTGCATATAATCTATGTGCCCATGGCAAGATACCCTCTTGAACTTTGTGTTTTTTCTACTAGACCTTAAACTCCTGCAACTTTAGCATCCAACAAGACTTATACCAATAAGTAAACTCTCAGGGCACTTGCAAGAAATGAATAGATACAAAAGTATTTTATAATGCATGATGTAAAGTGGTCTATATTATGGTAACTACTTTCCATTACACCAGTATGCTTGAGATATTTTAAGTCAGTTTTAAACCTTTACTTTCAAGTGCCCATCCATTAGTCAAAGCATCATATTCCATATGTTCCACATATGGATTGGTGGATTAGTTTAGGGTCTCCTCCTGTTCAGTTAGGCAGGAGCTAGGAGGCATCCAGTATTGCCATGTTGGGACTCCAGCCACTTTTCTGTTACTGTGTGTGGAGAGAGGTAGACCCATAGGTGACGACCACACTTTCATATAAGAGAAGCAAGAATAATCATCATGGTTTCTAGAGAGTATAAAGAGAGAGGGAAAGAACACTATTTAAAGAAGATGTTCAAAACATTTAGCAGCCTCTTCTACAAAGACTCAGACCCCTTAGGATGGACATGTGCAATAAACAATCAGGGATTATGAGTCCTGATTATAATAGTTTAATGACAAAAAGCTAAAGGCCTCAAATTCTATTTCAGTGGTTTATTCTGGGTTATTATCACCTAATTTCATTTTGGGAAAAAAAAAACACTTAGTTTCCTTTATTTTGATTTCTGTTTCCTCTGAATTGAACATGCACAATTCAATTCAAATGCATGCAAACACTTTTTGTCAATTTATATATGAAACATGGGATGAAGTTCAGAGCTTTATGTATGGAGATTCAGGAAAAGGACACCTATGATTAATCATTTTCCACATTTGAACTCCTAAGTTTATCCTAAAAGTTGCTTCTCCATTTAGTTATTTGAACTCCTGGTGGGGCCCAGTGGAACAAATAATCCAAAATAGTGGATAATCCAAAAATGTCATTTATATTTGGCTTTGGAATATACTACCAGATGTTGCTCTAGCAGACTTCCCTTCCTAATTAGGCCTCACTTAAAGTAGAAGTTAATTTTGTCTTCATTAGCTGTTTCCAAATCAGCAGGATGGGGCAAGGAGGAAGCCCAGGGCATGCTGGGTATTTGGGGGAAGCTGGCTCTGAGCTAATAGTTGGTGGTAGATAGTGCTCAAAGAATGTAGTTCAAATATGGGTAATCAAGATGATGGGCATATACAGCCCAAATATTCATGAGCACTGTCATGAAGTGTTCTCAGACTTTAACAACTCTTTTTTTATCATATTAATAATGAATGGGAAAAGTCCATATGTAAATTAGGCAAAAATGTGAAATTTTGTATAGAAAATCATAGAGGCCAAGTGACCTCTCATATAGATCGAGCTCTCAGTAAATAGTATCCAAGAAATTGAAACTGGTTAATGAATGGTAAGAAGACCCCTCTGTGTCCTTCTTATTGATGATTTGAATAATGAGGAAACAAGAATTCTCCTGGCCTAATTCGCATTAAGAGAGCTAAGATAATGAAGCTGTGATTAAATGGCTATTAAACTATTTTTATCAAACAGAGATCAAGCAAGTGTGAGAATCTGGGGACACGGAGTGTAATTGCAATTCTACAAGATGCAAAAAAATTATTATCATAAGCAGGGCATGGTCCTTCCACAACAGTCTGCATTTAGAAGTTTTTGGGATACTACATGCAGTCTTCACTCTATGGTGCTCCTTTGGGTGTCTGTTAGCATCTTATTCCTGATTCAGTGGATTTGTTCACCCTCTGGAGCATGCCTTTGGGTGAGTTGATAGCACCATCTTCGCTGCATTTAACCAGTCAATAGATCTTTCTGTTGACAGAGCACAAAGAAGGAAAGCACCAGATGCCATGTACCTGGTCCAGAATTTCAGTATCAAGGTAATCTTGGCCACAGGAAGGGGCACGTTCTACCTTCTGTTAGCTGCTTGATTTGAATTATGTCAGACTTAGTACAGGTCACACAGGGACACAGCAGAGCCAAAGACAGTGACAAGCCTCCAAATGAATTGGTCCAAAGTATCTCTTATTAAAGATGTGGTGTGGCTTAGGAATTTGGGGTTGTTAGTACAAATGCCTGTATGCTATCTGTATTTTACTCAGGATTTTGCTCAGGTCAGAAAAATAGTAGCAGAATCCCAGTATGTTGGGAGAACCCAATGTTGTTTCCCACCCCTGCCCCACCCCTGTAGGAAATGTTGCTTATTAGGGAATCAGCGCCACTGTGGGAAGGGCTGGTCTTCCTTCACTTTCTCCCACATCCCAGCATAGATTAGTCTGTGTAGATCCTTACACAGGGGAATCGTCCTTCTCTTTCTTCTAAATTTCTGGACTGTGCTCTCTGGCTCTGTCTCTCTCTCTCACCTCTTTCTCTTTGTCTTTCCTTCCCTTTTTTTAAACCTTAGATGGACATACAAAGTGTATTCTTGCAAGACAATCATTTCAACAATTAAAGAACAGTATCTGAGCCCAGCCTTTGAAAGGTTATCTGGCAATGTCATTTTACTGATTAATAATGTGTTTCCATCCGCTGTCACTTGTGTATAGACATGTGTTCGTAGACTGGAGTGCTTCATCTGCAGCGACTTTGATTTATTTGCTCTGTAAATTAGGACTGAAGCAATAATGGAAAGTGACATTAATTGTTTAACGGAGTCCTCTTTGTCACATCCATTGCCTTCTCTGGGGCATGTGATTGTTGAAACTCCTATGAAACTAATTGAAATTGCTATAGTAAGGGGCAGTGTCCACTCAAGTTTACATGTAGAAATATTTGCTGAGCTTTGACACAAAAGCATCACCAATAAAATCAAGTTTTCTTCTCAGACTTCCATGATTAAAGAAAAAATATTTCACATAATAGCATATATTTTTCATAATTCAAAATCTGTAATCTTTTAGCACCTTTCAAGTTGTTCACATAAAGGGATGATAAAAATATTTAATAATCATTTTGCATGAACATTATAAATAGTGAATACAGCTCTATTGAAACATGCTGGTTGAATACTTTCTCTCTGTACACACATTCCAACACACACACACACACACACACACACACACACACGACATGCTAATCTCCCATCCCACAAATATCTCCCTCCCATTGTGGGTCCAGTAGAAAGGAAAATTAAAGTAGTTGGTGGTTTAATCAGATCTTGTAAATTAATTATGACATTATCAAGCTCCAATATTTCTGCCATTGTATTTGGAATACATTCACTGAGGCTTATTAAAGAAATTGGAGAAAACTAGTTAATTTAAATGTTTTGCCATTTTGAGTTGATTGGAATTATCTTCGTTTGTTTACATAAGGGATAGAGTGAAAGCGCTATTGTATTATGTGATTTAAAGCAAATAGCAGCTTGTACTATTCCTGGAAAGCCAAACATAAAATTTAAATCAGGGTAAACAAAATTACTCATTTATTGGTAAACATTCATAACTGTTTTTCCTGAGCTGTTTTTGGAACTCAATAAAAGAAGCTTTCTTTGAAAAATGGGATACATGTAAAAACTTCCAACTTACTGAAAGTTTGTGTGTGTGCTCATGGGTGGGTATTCGAGATCTTTTGAAAGATTATTTTATTGAGGAATATGATGATATGTATTATAATGCAGATCTCATGCTTTTGAGGTGATTTTAAAAATATATAAATTTCATTTAAATACAGTTTTATTCAGAAGAGTTTAATAACCTGGCTTGTTATTTTGAAATGTAGGGAAACTCAAAGAGGGGGTAACTGGAATTTTTGGAAAGCAGTTTATGACCCTGAACAGAAAATATGGGAAAGTTTTTTCACTTTTGTGACTAGGATTTCATGGGTAGGGTGCAAAAGAATTGAAGCTTAGAGGTATTCAATAGGCTTTTATTACTCAGTTGTGCTGTTTCGAATCTAATGAATTGGTCCGTGTTAGTGTGTCATTTTGAAATGAACAGCCCCACTTCAGGTTAGGACTTACTTCTTTATTAGAGCCTGCACCTTCATCTTATTGTCACACCACGTGTGTCGCATCTAGTTGACTCAGGATCTCAGATCCAGGGGTAGTAGGCAGATGCATTATGCAAATGTAAAAAATGCTAGTGAGAGCCCACCATCCGTCAGTAAAAATGGCCCTTCTTGGCCTCTTGAATCACAAAGAAAAAGAAATCTGCAGTTTTTTTTTTTTGCACAGAGACAGATCAGTAATGAGGGAAACAATTTTTGTGTGAAAATAGAATGTATACGTGATAAAGCCCTGCCTAATTTCTCTAGTAATACAATTTGATTTTCTGATTAGCTGTCTTATTCTGTGATTCTTGTAATTTTGTCAGGTCAATTAACTGGAGTTCAGTGCTAGAGAGAAAGCAGTGTGGGCACCACTGGCTTCATTAGATGTCAGCAGCTTAGGTGCATTTTGTAATAGAATCTGTGTGGGATAATTTAGCCCATATTGCTAATGTCATAGAATACAGAATTTAAAAAAGAAAAGAATTTTGGAGCAAGTCAAATTGGGTGAACAATGTGAAGTGCTAAAAGAGGGAAAAGAAAGCGATCTGCATGGTATACATCATTGGTGATAAATGCAGATCAATGAATTACTCAGCAAGTAATCACTGACTCCGTATCTATATTTTATGCCAAACATGGGCACTGACTGTCCAGGTGCATAGAACATAATGCATTGTCCTGTTAACAAGGCATCTTTGAGTGTGTTTGTAGAATAATGAAAACATTATTATCATTCATAGTGAATTGTTTATAGGTTCTTCTTTCTACCAGAGGGTTCTTGGAGGGATAAAGTTTTGTCTTATTTCTTTTTGTTTCATCAACCCTTAGCATGATGTTAGCATGGAGGAAGTTCCAGTGTTTCATAAAAATTGTGAGTTAAACTAAAGACTTCGAATTGAGTAACAGTTTTGTGAAAGATCCAAAGTATAGGTTTTGGAGATGAGTGAGCTATTATAAGGTAGAGATATCCAATTGGAAGATATAGAGATTTATGACTAACATTGGAAGAGATGTCAGGGAATGAAAAAAATTATTTTTAAGGATTTGATGATAAGATTATAATTGCATTTATAAAAGTATACATTTTTTCTTCAATTTCTAGTGGTGTTCCAAAAGAAGGTATTCTGCACAGGAGATCTAAACACTATATATGAAGAATAAGTAGAAAATGGTTAAGATTCCTTCAAGCTCTGAGCGTCTCTAAATCTACTCTTTTAGTGAGGGGGAAAAAGAGATGAGCATGGAAAATGGCTGCGAGGAAGACAGAATCATTTACAGCAGTAGTTACCATTGACATAATGCTTTGCTAAATTTTAGACCTCAACAATCTGAGGTTGGCACAGGAGATTTACTCATTAATTATGTGACTCAGATCCTAAGTGAGCTTGGAGTTGGAGTAAGACATGATCTTGGGGTCCTTGCATAGGTAATAAGGATTTCACATAGGACTTATTCACTAGCTTAGACACGTTCAGCCAATGTTGATTAATAGTGTAAGCGAACTCTCAGAGTCAACTCACTTCTTCTGTGGATTTTTTTTTCCTGTTTTTTTGCAGAAGATAGATGAAGAAAATGAAGCAAACTTGCTAGCAGTCCTCACAGAGACACTGGACAGTCTCCCTGTGGATGAAGACGGATTGCCTTCATTTGATGCACTGACAGATGGAGACGTGACCACTGACAACGAGGCCAGTCCTTCCTCCATGCCTGAGGGCACCCCTCCGCCTCAGGAGGCAGAAGAGCCGTCTCTAGTAAGAACCCTTTCTACTGTTTAGCAGAAAACGGAGTTGCCTCTGGCTACCCGCTGCATGGGTATGATGTAGTAACAATAAGATCTGGAGTTTTGATTTAGACGGATGCCAAAACTTTTCCCCAAGCACACTCAGAGTTGCAAATCCTGTGACCCTCTGTATAAAAATATTGTTAAGAGTTCTGAGTAGTATTACTTCATTTTGAAAGCTATCTTTTATTGTTTATGTGTTGTACCTTTATTTCTTAGTATTCTTTGTAGTGGAAACTTAGAACAAGTAGACAACTAGAAGGAAGAGACTAAAAATTGACCCATGATTTCAAAAGCCTCTAATATAAAACCATCAGTCTCTTTTTGATTTAAGATAGATCATGAACAAGAGGGTGAATTTTACCTATATGCATAATTTTACAGAATAAAATTGTAAGGAAATATTGCAATTTATCAAGCAGTCCTCATGTTTTGATATGTAGGTTTTTTCCCTGCTGTTTTTCATTATCATGACTTATCTAATAATTGATATGTCTACATTTTTATCTTACAATTCTATAAATAGAATTGATGGATACAGCAGTATGCAATATTTTCAGACTTTGAATCCATGGATCCGTATTTCTTACAATGATTGAAAAATACTAGTACATTTGCAACTTACGTTACTTAAATTTATAGTAGGTGATGAAGAGTGAAGTTTCTTCTCAACACTGTGCTTGATCAGAATTTTATTATTTCTCAGATACAGTTTACCTTCTCGTCTATGTTAGCCCTTTGTCATTCACCATAAATCTGATATAAGAGCTTGCTGTGTAAATTATGAAATGCCATCATCAGGACTTTAATAATGTGCTTTGACATGCCATTTGGAGGTTGTTTTTCTCATATCTGTAAGCTTTGAAAGTAAAACAAAAACAAAAACAAGCAAACAACAAAAATACAGAGAGACATATGGAGACTTAGGTATATATATATATATTTCTTTTGAGATTTCTGGTGTTGTGGGGAATATTTCAAAAGTAATTTCCTTTTATGTATTCTCTGCTTGCTCTATTTGTCAGTATCATTTGCTTAGTATCCTAATTTCTTCATGTTAATATCTGATGATTTTCATCTGCACCATTTGTTCAATTGGGAGGGGTCATTGACTCAAAGACATCTGGCATGTCATGGCGGGGAAGTCCTTTAGAGTCATCTAGACAAATGAAGAAACAGAGCTCAAGAAATAATAGATGCTTTGCCCACATTTAAGTTACAGCTAAGTTACAGGACTCTCTAAATGCTTGCTCTTTCTTTCTTTCTTTCTTTCTTTCTTTCTTTCTTTCTTTCTTCTTTCTTTTTTCTTGAAATCATCAATAGCCAATGCTTTCTTCTATATATTGTTTGAATCAGTACATTTGTATAGTTGATTATGATGCACAGTTCAAAGCATCATGGAATCTTTCATTTATTGACATTTGATTTATGTTGCTTTTAGAAGAGAAAATGCATATCTAATCCTATTTTATATACCTCACTTAGGAAAGGGACATTTTTCAATTCATGCAGCAGTGATTTGGAAGTCATTTTAAGAATGATTGCTTTATTTTATCTAAAAAATTATAAAATATTAACAGTGACAATACCAAGTCTCAAATGTAGGAAAAGTAGATACTTTAATAGTTGACAATGTAATCCTAAACTTACTGCTATTATTTAAAAATGTTTCCTTTGTGGTAAGGTGTGATATGGTTAAAGAGTGATAGAGTTATTTTTATCATTATAACTAGTTAATTTGTTTAAAATGTCAGTGACATATTCTTATGCTTAGAAGATGCAAAACTTGTCTTGTATTCTCCTTCCCTTATGTGTTTCTAGCTTAAGAAGCTCTTATTGGCACCGGCAAACACTCAGCTGAGTTATAATGAATGCAGTGGTCTCAGTACCCAGAACCATGCAAGCCACAATCACAGGATCAGAACAAACCCTGCAGTTGTTAAGGTACAGCAAGCAACAGTTCAATATGAGAGGACAGTAACAAAGGGCTTTTGCTTGAAACTGTAAACCAGATGAAAGTTATCTATGCGTTAATTCAGTGGAGATACTGTAGCTACCACTTGGTGGGACAGGTTATGAAATGGGTTTCCAAAAGCAACACTTGAATCCTGGAAAGTAGGGAGAGTTCATGTATGTTTGATCTTCGGGTAATTGCAGTACAAGTGCCACTGGGTGCAATCCTTTGCCTGTTTGATTAATACAGGCAGTAACGTGGGCTACAATGGAACGGGCTGATAGTCTGGACTTATCTATGAATGACTTTAAAATGCAGGATGGCTGTTTTGCCAGCTGTCTAACCTAAGAAAGATTGCTTTGGAATCACTGCAAAAGGTCTGTCTCTGCCATTAATTGGATAGAATGCTGGCAATGACATAATTCGGTTAGCAGGCTGTATTAAACAATGTTTGTCTTGCCATTCACTGTGAGTGAAAACGGAGCATTAAGGGGTACTTAAGAGAGTTGTGAATACTGGGCTTCAGCAATCAGTGGTAAATTAAGGTTTAAACCAGCTTATTTTTTTTTATTCACAGTAAAGGCGCTGTAGGGTCTTGTTAGTTACATGTTGCTGAGTAGGAACATTGAAATGTAGGAGAAATGAAATAAAAAGCTGCATAAATGTCATTTAGGAATTTTAAATGTAATTTTCTTTCCTTGTTCTGCAAACAATTATTCACAGCTCATAGATCTAGTACACTTAGACTGAACACTTCACTGAAAATCTCATCTCTTCAAAAAACCTATATCCATTCTGATAAGGTTCAGTTCACTAATTTTAGCTTTCTTTATGCCCTGTTTTTAAGACCGAGAATTCATGGAGCAATAAAGCGAAGAGCATTTGTCAACAGCAAAAGCCACAAAGACGTCCCTGCTCAGAGCTTCTCAAGTATCTGACCACAAATGATGACCCCCCTCACACCAAACCCACAGAAAACAGGAATAGCAGCAGAGACAAATGCACCTCCAAAAAGAAGTCCCACACACAATCGCAGTCACAACATGTACAAGGTAAGCTGGTGAGCCGGCCAAGCCCACACAGCCCACTCCACTAGTGTCTCTCTGTGGAAGGACAGCTCAGCACACCTGATGACAGAGGAGGCAAATTCATCTTGGACACAGGTTGAATATGTCCTGTTCACCTGATGGGGGTTTCCATCGCGACCACAGAAAGACACCTGAAGTTTTATCTGGCCAGAGGGCAGATGGGGGCAGGGAGGGATTTCAGCATCCTTGAGGTTTCTAGGACTCCCTGAACAGCTGAGATCATTGAGGTGATGGGCAAATGGGGCTAGCCAATTCATTAAAGAGATTTAGTTTTCCCCTTCCAGTAATGGGAAACATGAAGCACCCTAGTTTTTCCTCTATACCTTAAGAAGTAGTAAATACCATTCACGCAGCCACTCCTGACCGTTAAGTGAATTCCTTTTTATGACCACATGTATGCTCACAGTTTTTAGTTTGTACCTAAGGACTTGAAAATTCCTGAATATTTTGCCCTTTCTATTAAAAATATTGTCTAGAGTCAATGAAACATCTGGGTTGATTTTTATTCCCATACATTGCTAGAGGGCTGATGCTTCTGAGGCAGATTGGGGAGATTTGGGGGAAATCTCTCTTTGCAAAGTCATAATTTTCTTTTCATTATTTTTTTTTTTTGGCTCTTCTCCCTGAAAATGTTGTAATCTAGGGGGTCCAAAAAGGGCTTGTTGAAGGTAACTGTTGCTTTAAAATATACCAGCTTCCACTTTCTACCTGTACTGTTGTGGTGGAAAGAGGCGTATTCTAAAATAGCAATTATAAACATCCACTTTTTTTCCCTTTTGTTTCTCCAACTGCTCCTTCTAGGTGCAGAGTGGTAGCCCCTGACCCCTCTTTTGAACCATGATTATTTCATACAGGTATGCTGTTGTTGCTGCTGCTTTTAATAAATATTTTCTTTCCCAGTGTTTTGAATACCTCTCCCTTGTCAGTCTGTCACCATTAGCATAGAATTGGGGGAACTTTCCTTGAATATTCTAAATTGGTCCTCAATTAGGTTTTCCCTCATGGATATGCCAAATTTACCATCCATCTCTTTCTATCAGCTGGGGAGACCATATTTAGCAAAATGGAACAAACTGTCTTTGCTCACATTAGCTCCTAAATGAAAACTAATACAGCTTTTGGGAGCTGAGGTACCCTCATGCTGAGGGGATCATGGAACTGAAGGTTTCAGGTAAAGGGCAGCTTACTGGACTTGTTCTAGAAATCACTAGGCTTTTCTTCACCTCCCTCGGGAGCCATGTATTCATTTTCTGTAGCTAAACCTAAAGTCCTGAGATGCACGACACTGTGATCAGGGGACTAGGCCCAGCACCACATGAGCTAAATTTCAGTATTTACTTCGGGAGGGAGTGTCCTTTTTGGATTTTGAGGTTTTTCTAAAAGTCTATTTACCACTATATATTACTCTAAGCTTCTGTAGTTCATGGTGGTGAAAAATTAAATAAACCCCTGGAGGATATATTCTCTAGGCAAGAACACTACATGTGGATTTTTTTTGGAAGGTTTATATCTATGGCAAGACATAAAAGCTTATCCTAGAACAGAGCTTGTTGATTAAAGGAAAAAAATACTCTGTAGTTATTAAAGGCCCCAAAGAAAGGAAACATGGCAGGTTATTAATAACCAATAAGTGCCCAACCTAGATTGTATAAAGTATTTTTCAAAATCAAAAAGTAGAAATTGCATGAACAGAGATGATAAGGACAAGGGTGATGTTCTGAAGTTTCCTTTCTTAGTGTGCTGTAATTTGTTCTCATTGAGTTTCATGTGTGCTTTCTGTAATATTGTGAGGTCACATACTTTTCAATTCCTTGGGATACTTTTGGTGTATGTTGTTTTCACATTTGTTTATTCCTTCATTTCCTAATGTGTTTATCTAAAATTACCATGATCTGCAAAAGAGATGAATTTCTGCCCTCAAGGATCCCAGCAATGCGTGGACAACCAGCCCTAGGAACAGGGGTCATTAAGTTCCCAGTAACCAAAATCAGTGTTCTTCCAGGGAAATCATGTGTGAGCCTGAGTTAGTTCAGGAATGAAGCTCTGAATGTGGTTCGAGGGCTGCATCCTTCCTATGACTCTTGTTTCCTGCTCGCCTTTGATGCCTCTGGTGCCTTTGGTGCCAAATATTGATGCTACCGATTCCTCTTCTCCCATCATGCTTGGTCTTCCTATACCAACTATCAGAATTTTGGGTGTTGTCTTTCTGCTTTTCAGAGAGCTTGCCTTATATTTTGAAAACTGGATTCTTTCTTTCTTTCTTTCTTTCTTTCTTTCTTTCTTTCTTTCTTTCTTTCTTTCCTTCATTCCTTCTTTTTACAACTCTGCAGGTTGAACTCAAGGCCTTTGCACTGAGACACATCCCCAGTCCTTTTCAATTTTTCAAAAAAAATTTTGATCCAGGGTCTTAAAAATTACTAAATTTCCCAGGCTGAGCTTAAACTTGTAATCCTGCCTCAGCCACGTAGAGTGCTTAGATTATAGGCATACACCACCATGCCTGATTATTCAGCTTTTTATTTTCAATGTACATTTATTGTGTGATATGGTACTTAGTTCTATATCTAGTTATAGTTTCTATAGAACCTTTATGAATTAGTCTAATTATTAGTTGAACATCATAAAAGTGGATAAAGTTCCTTCATAAATGCATTCCTTTAGAAAGGCTCATTAAATTAGAAATTGTTAAAAATGAATCTAAAATCAGCTCATTTATCTGTATATATGTGAAAGCTAATTAATCTATGTCCCTAATTTGTAGGAGACAGCGTGAGCTTTGTATTTCTAGATGCACACTGGATAGATGATATACCGTTCAGTTGTTTAAAAGCTAAATCTAAACCTATAGATTAAATATGTAAATAGTATTTATCCAAGTAAAGTATCTAATTTCAGGCTAATTTGTACATAAATAATATTTTCACATTTCAGAAGACCTTAATTACTGAGGATGATTAATTTACTTTAAAGTCTGTTGAATACAATTTCTTTTGGTAATGGGAGAAAGGAAGCATTATGCTGGCCAACTCTCTAAGTAACAAGTTTTATGGCCCCACAAACAACATTTGGCATCTTTAGTTCTCATTTCTTTGTCCATAAAATTAGAGAGTTTATTTTAAAGACCCTTTTGGTTTCAACTCTATAATTTTTATTACATAAATAATTATCTTTTGAGCTTCTGAAAGTGGTTATTTAGTGAGAAAGAGATTGACATAAACCTACGTACATACATATCTGTAGATAAACATATCCCTGTAGCCATGCATTATGTGGAGGTATACCTGAAGTATGTCTGCCATCATTTTCTCTCTTTTTACTGTTCCATCTTGCATTTGCAAATTTGACAAACAGGAATTGAGATATTGGAGTGAGAAGATTCTAATTCTCCCTTCATTATTGGGCTATGTCTCCTATAGGATGGAGGACTTAAGAAAGGCTAAAAGGAAGTAATGAACTCTTTCTACAAGTCTATAGATCTCTCAACTGATAAACTTCGTATCTTCCTTTAGTTGTCTGGCAGATTTAGGAACTTGAATGCCATTTAACCATCTGGGTCAATGCCCACAATTTACTGCAATCTCTCCATTAATTTTCAGTGAATACAATGGTTAATGCTTGAGCTTTGGCCTCACAGAAATAACCTATTCTCAGTGCTAGATATAAAATTATACATTTTAGGAGTAAAATCAACTGAATATTCATAACGTTCTGTTGCCTTGTAGTTACTCAGCTGTTTTCTTGTCTAAACAAACCGTGTACTGTATTCCAAATTAAAACAGAAAACATTATTTTTTTCTGATGGTGTGATGCAAATTTTGTATCCTTAACAGGATGGTACATTTTGGGGAAAATTCTGTTTTTGTATGCATTTTTGAATGATAGTTTACTGATGCAAATGTTGTTTGGAATTTCTTTTAGCATAACGGGCCATTATCTGATTTTGATCCAGTACTTAGGGATTTCCTTAGTTTAGTCTTCTAGTTTTCTGATCCTATTTCCAACTTGACTATAGTAGAAAGACCACTCAATATTTCATACTTAGTTTCTTTTTTTTCCCTTTAGCCAAACCAACAACTTTATCTCTTCCTCTGACCCCAGAGTCACCAAAGTAAGTATTAAGAAATGTAACCATTTTCAGGAAGGGAAGGGGGTTCTAGTACATTTGGCTACAGCAACTCCATTTCAGTTTGTTTTTATAAATGTGCCATATCTTCCAGTGACCCCAAGGGTTCCCCATTTGAGAACAAGACTATTGAACGAACCTTAAGTGTGGAACTCTCTGGAACTGCAGGTAAGCCTTATAAATCACTCAGAACGTGTGTGTGTGTGTGTGTGTGTAATATATTTTAGATAACAGAATGGGTGTGATCAATGGAATAGACAAGGAGAACCAACATCACTGAGTAAGAAATTATCTCTAAATACTTTTAGTTGCTTATTTAAAAGGGACTGAGTTAAAAGTACTTTTTAAAGAGAAAATATTTATTGTGTGTCAGAGCTGGGCTAGACTTTCTGATGCATTTTTTTCCCCTTTGGATCCTCAAAGAACCCTATTTTGGGTTAAAATCAAAACTTGTAAGGGAAAAAATAAGCACTTTTGATCTCTCAATAAATCTACCCAGCTTATAAGTGGTTTTGGCTAATTTCACAGCTACCTCATGAGGATGTTGGTTGTTTTTTAACTTTTAAAATGAAATAAAGTATCTTGCACAAGATCATTGAGCTACAAAGCAAGGGACAAATATTAGCATTCATGTTTACTGATTATCAATACTTCACTTGAAATACGTTCTTACTCTCTGCCATACATAACAGAATAATGCTATCCTATATCACTACTTTTATATCTTTCCAACAAAGGAGAAAACTGAAAATATTTCCATACATCAAAACAAAGCACTTTTATATGTTTGTGAACAAGTGCAATTTCCTTCATCTTTTGGGACTTCTGAAGTCCTTTAGCCAATCTTTGCTTAACATGAGTTAGAAGGAGTTTTGAAGGTTGGATGAACTGAAGAGTTCCTTTGAAAACTTCTGAGTTGGTTGTAAATGGTACTTTTGTACTAAGTGCTTTAGGTTTAGGTACTTGAACCCCAGAAGACAGTCAACCTCAAGCTTTCTGTGCAAGAAATTCCTTGGTTCTGTCCATCCCTGATAAAAATAAAGGAACAGTAAGATGCTTTCAACCGGAACTATGGTGCTTACATGTACCATGGTCATTGCCACTAAGTTTAATTTCACATTTTGAGCTTGTTAAATTAGCTCCTTAGGAAAAGTCTACTGCATGATTGCATGATTTGGTCAAGCAGTAGAGCAGTTTGTTTCAAGGTATATAAATAGTATTTATGCAGACTCTCTCACACATGTATGTACACACAAATATCTTTATGTACATACTTGTGTACATATATTCACTTTTAAGCATATGCATGACATGATTTCTTAAATAAATTATAATTTACATATGTGAGTACTTTTGTATGAACTTACAAATGCAATAGAATCTTTCTTATCTGACCAGGAAGGACTACTAATTAGTGGATTTTAAAACATCATTTAAGCATATACAACTTATCATTTTCTTTTGGATTAATATGTATAAATATATACTTGAATATCACAGTTTTGGTAGGAGATGGAGTCTTTTACCTTCACTGTAAGTGTGGTTTCTGGGAAATCACTCATCCTTTTTGCACAAATCATACTAATAATAGGTGATAGATGATATCTCCTTTTTGTTTCTTGTTTTTTAAGAAGAGAATTAAAAATATTTGTATGGCAGTCTTAATGCAAAGCCTACCTACATTTTTGTGATTTTTCTCCAATGTTTTTCAAAATCACCCTCCACAGAGAATGTGACAATAGATCTTTTATCAACTTACCTTTGTTGTATTTTTATAAAGAAATTTTCATACTTATGTTTCATTCATTTCCATAGAATTTTACCATCTTATACATCAATAACAGTTGCAATGAACATTGCAACTGGGTTGAGAAAAATATACCACTATGCCTCTTGCTAACAACTGAGCAAAAATAGTATCTTGCAGCAGAATGTTCATAATATTCTGGGCCTGAGTTCATTTTAAGAGTGGGAGACAACTTACATTGTGTGTGCCAGTGCCAAGTTTTCTGTTCAATAACAATAAAAATAATATCTTCTGATTATGAATGTTGTAAGTTTACTGCAAAAGTGTTAAAAATAAAAACTAGTTAAAATTATTCCTACTTTTAATATATAAAGATATTCATAGTATTTTTTACCTATATTTTCAAACATCTGTGATTACCCTATATGTGAGTAAACATATAAATTTGTACACCAGTTTTTCAATTAATATTTTAATAGGAAATTTCATGTCATCTCAAACTCTAGCTTCCAGAGTACTGTGCAGTATTAGCTTGACTGGGAATAACAAAATTTATTTACTCATATTCCTATTATGATATGTTTAGATTGTTTTATAATGTTTTATTTTGAATTGGCATTTTGATGGAAATCTTTGTTCATTTATTGTCTTATCTTGTGTTTTCAAAGTAGATTCCTCATAGCTGTTGATGTCAAAAATAAGGGTATAAACATCCAGGGGTTTCTGGTATATATGTTGAGATATTGCTCTCTAAAAAAAGGTCTATTTATAATGCTATTAGCACTAAATGTCCATTTTTCTTCTATGTATCTTTGATAACATGGGTATCTTCATTTTTATTATATTTCTGTAATTTATAAACATGTTTATGTTATTAAATTTATAGTGCTCTTCTTGATGAGATTATAGTATTATAAAGAGAAACCCTTACTTTGATTTTCCTTTTGGGAGAAATTTGAACATTCTTCTGATTGGCATTTATTTATTTATTGATTGATTGATTTTCCTTATTTTGGTGGTGCTTGAGAAAAAAAGCTCAGGTGCTGGTATATGGTAGGCAAATGCTCTGTCATTGAGCCATGTATTTAGCCCATATATTTAATTTTAAATAATTTATTTTTTAAGTTTGACAGTTTAGTAGCCTACCATATTGAAAAGCAAGTAGAGATTTATGAAGAACCAGTTAACACTAAGAATCTATAAAATTTTCTACTCTGGGTTTACATCTGCCAGTGAATCAATATTTATCTTACTAAAGTCTTTTATTTTTAGTACTATTGAAAGATTATTGGATACATTAAAATTTTATCAAAATATATTAATACCTGCTCTTGGCTTGGCAATACTTTAGGTCTTGGATTGTGTACAGAGAGTGTAAACCATAGAGATTAATCTGTAGCACAGGGAACGTAGTAGTTGGCCATAGCTGGCACAAATAAATATTTTCATATTTAAGATATCTGCTTATAATCTATTGGGAAAAGAACACATTAATAAGTATTATGGAAAGAAAAAAATTATCATATGTGCTATTTTACCACCCAAAAAGATGGGCATAAAGAGTGCTTTGGTTTATTATACAAGAGAGTAATAACTGTGATGCTGTAACCTGGGGAGATGAGGTACAGCTAAATTGCATTGCATCATAGGACTATCTTAGACAAATAGATGAAGACAAATAGATGAAGACAAATTGATGAAAAGGAGTTAAGAGGATGTGGCAGGAGTCTAAAAGGTGAAGTTTGGGACCTACTTTGAGGATAGTATAAGGAGGAGATAAGGATGAAACATTACTTTTTGATGGACATTCTGGGTGTGCATTGCTATGCAATTACGATATCTATCATTTTCATCTCCTCTAAAAATATTCAGTAATATATATTATTTGATAGTTGAAGTTGTGACACACAGTGATTGTACCTCAGGAGAATTACTAAGGGAGAAAAGGAGTCCTCAGAGGGAAGACAATAATATGGCTTCAATATTAAAGACTTTGAGAAAAACAGACTGAAAAAAACATGAAAGTGATACTATTATCCTAGTGAATAAATAGGTGATTCATGGAAAAGAGTTTTAAGGAAATTGTACTCTGTAGATTAATCTGCCTTGAGAAGTCTTAAGGGAGGAAAATACTTACACCTGATTTTGATACTTAGGAGTGGAAATCAGAGAAGATATTTATGTAAGATGAGAAACAAAAAGTCAGGAAACCAAAAAGTTGCTCAGATGACAATGATCTTGGCATGGATAATTAAATCAATAAAGGACTACAGGATAGACCACACACTGGATCTTTCCTTACTCTTGTCATTGCTAAGTATCTTTCTCTGTATCTTTGATTTTTTCTTAAACTTAGCTTTCTTAATTCTATGGTCTTATTTATAACTAACAAATGAAATTACTGCCTGACAGAGGAATAAAATACAAACTGACATATAGCATTGCCAATAATCCTCAACTTTTACATAAAAAATGACAAATGTATGTGATTCATCCTGAATTAAAGCACTTTGTAAGCAGCAAATCTCCAAATGAGAATATACTCTTAGGACTTTTTAAGGGTAGATAGCATAACTTAGTGAAGCTGGGTAATGCCTTGTTTCTATGATTGATAAACCCAAGTTCAAAATACGGGTTTATCCTCATCTAGCTTTGAAAAATTTACTCAACTTCTCTAAGACTTAGGACCATTATAACAATATTTGAATTTCTCTAAGTCACTCTGAGGATTAAATGAGCTGTAGCATGATTCCCAACATATTGAATAAGTGTGCAAGAAGTGTCGACTATCTACTGACTGATTCTCAGTTAACTTTTTCCACAAAGGCCATTGTACCTTGCTTCACAGCTTTTTAGCTTTTGATTGTTTTCATCAATTCCCTAATACCGATTTTGCTGCTATGTCCTCTGGTATTCTCGTATATGAAGTTATTTCTTACATTTTTGTGGTGCCTCTCCTGCAAATCTGAAAAAATGAAGCGACCATGTCTACAATACTCTTTTTGGTATAGCTATGGGGTTTAGCAAATCAAAACATAAAAAAGAGCTGTCGCATATTCTCCCAACAACTACTTCTCTTACTGAAAATTTTGGTGATTAATCACCCCATACTTGGCATTTTACATATATTACTTTTTCCTTTTAGTTCTGGCTATTTTGTTATTGAGAAAAAGTTTTATATTGTCATTAGGTCTGTGGTGGACTCTGGTTTCAATGTACATCTGTCTGACTAGAGAGTATGTCTGTTTACGAAAGCCTGACTATAAAGACAGTAGTTGACATCTGTTATGTTAAATAGGTTTCATTTCACTTGCCAAGTGTCATTGATTGGTATTGGCTGCCAGGAGCATTGTACTGAGAAAGATTGTAAGGCCAAGTCTGTGCTCAGTGGGAATGTCATGATCAATTAGTGATGTCTGCCATAGGTGCAGCAGGGAGTGGAGAGGGTGGAAACAGCATTCATACTGTTGATTTGTTGATGCTTGTTCTACAGTACATAGTTAATCTGTTTGTTTGAAGCAGAGGAAGAGAATCAAGCTGTTGCCCAGGGCTCCTGAAATCTTCTTCTTCTTTACTCTCACAAATTTTTGTGAAATTTTCCAAACATTTAAGAAGAAATGTAAAGAGTCGACAAAATTCTAAGACCTCCAGAATAACGTCTCTGCCCCATCTGCAGTGTCTTTGGGAGACAGGAGGGATGAGATAGGAAGTTTGCTTTATTAGGTTTTGCCAGCTGGTCTGACTTCTTTGTGATTGTCCTAAACTAGCTAATTTTAGCTGATAAAAAAAAATTCTTGTCTTTTACAGGTGTAAAAACTAATTTGATTTCAAAATAGCTGTTAGTAAAGCAAGATGAGAGGGAAGAGAATGCTCTTTTGGCAGAAGGCATTTAAATCTACTGCATATGGAGATTTTTCAGAGTGCTACTGTTTTTATATTTGTCATTGTTGTTTCTGTAATGGAAATGGCAAAGTAATGTAAGTTCAACAAGGTGACGGTTTTTACCACATGGCATAAAGGAATTTAGTGACTGTCCCCCAAATTTCATATGTATGTATACCTCAATTGTTTTTATTGTTTTTACTTTAAACATTTTAAAAGCAATACAGCTACCTTATAGGTGCTTAAGGAAACAAAGAAGAGCCAATTAATTGGCAGTCTCACCATCCTGACATAACCAGGGCTTAGCAATTATTCCCCTATTGGTAAATAGTTTTCTATATGACTTTAATCATGTTGCAGATGGCATTTGATGTTATCTCTTAGTGTTTTCTCATGCTTTAAATCAGCAATCAGTCAAAGCATACTTATTAACCAATTAATTGCTAACTTCTTTTTGGTAGATTTTTTATATTGTGTCTTTAGATTTCTCACAAAGAGCATAAATTTGATGTACCTTTTTAATATATGTTTTATTTGTGGCATATCTTAGACAAAATAGAGTGAGGAAAAATAAAAGTGGCAGTTGGTAGCTTTCAAAGGAAAAACTACAGCATCGGAGAACTAGAACGTGATTTTGACAGGTCATGCCATCCATTTCTGGGCAGGAAGTAGCCGAAAGGAGACCCAACAAATTTTCCTTGCAGCCTCTTGCAATGTTGGATGACACTCATTGTCAGGAGTTTCTTTCATGTTTCAACTATACCTATTTCTTTCACTGTTTGTTTTTAATCTCATTCTTTTTCTTCTCTTTCTTTTTTGTTTTCTTTTTCTTTTTCTTTTTTTATTTTATTATAGTTGGTTCCAGTGCAGAGGATTGAATTCTGAGCCTTCACACTACACTGCCTCCTGAGCAACACTCCTGATTTTTGCTTTTTGCCTTTAGGACAGGGTCTTATAACACAGGGTTCTGCCACTTCAACCTCCCAGAGTTCTGGGATTACAAGTCTGCGTTGCCACCCTGGGATGGATCTCATTATCTTCATCCCAATGTCTGTAGTGATCATTGATTTCATCCTTGGATTTCTATTGTGGAAAGGATATTACACCATTCTGGTTTGAATACTATCCTTTAAGCCGAGGATGTCAAATCCATTTCCTTTCCCCTGTCAGCCATAGGCTTTGGTGTTAGACACCTGTAATGGCAGGTGCCCAGCACCAGCTCTGTGGGAAGGTGTATAGGAGCCAATTAATACTGTCTTCAGATTCCATTAGAAAGAGTAGGGGAGTTAGGTCCATGGCCTAGAAATATTCTGAAGCTTTACTATCAGATAAGCATGCTTCCCAACAATGAGGGCTGATGTAAGAAATAGTTAATGGATTAAAGGCAAAGTATTCCCAGTGACAGTGATGGATACCAGCCAGAGTAACTATGGAGTTTTGGAGGCGCCTCTGAATCTTGTGAAACACGAGGAAGTCCTAGGAATGTGAGGATGGGGCACAGAGGGTGCAGAGGAGCCTTTATCAACTAGATACTTGGACAGCTGGCATGGAGGTGCCAGTGGCACCTTCTGATTATGAGTCTTCCTTATGCACTTCTGGCACCCACTCCAGGTCCTTGAGGCCTGAAACATGTGAGAAGGAAAAGTTTCATTCCTCTCTCTGACCAGTCTTCCCATTTTAGTAAGTTTTTTAAGCAAATTAGAAATGTGTCAATGTTTTTCCTTAATTATCTGAATTGGTGTGGAACACAAGCAAAATTCAACTGTTAAGTAAACTCAAAAGAAAGTTGCAGAGTTAGCAGTGAATTTTGTAAATGTCATAAACTATAATGCAGGGAGGAAAAACATCCTGCTGCAGTTGTTGGATGGCTAGTGGAACAGAAGAACTAGAGAAGGAGCTTCAACATCTATCAGCGTCATTCAATTAAACAAACCCCAAAGAGAACTCCTCGAAGAAAATCACTTTATAGCACATGATGAAAAACAAAACAAAACTTGTCTCTGACTTTTTTTTTTAATAAAAGGGCTGTTTAAAAAGATGACTGTAGTGTGTGTGCCACTTCTCCTGGATTTGCTGTGCAGAAGTGCATAAGTGTGAGTGATGTAGAGGTACTTGTTTATTATAGAGCACATTTCAATGCAGTAATCATAAATATTGCTAAGGTTGTGCTCTGTTGAAATATGACCTACATACTCTTGATTGTTTGTGTTACGTGATTTGTCTGACACCCATTACATTCTGGGTAATAGCAGCCATTTGTTGCTCTGCACAGCAGGCTCTTTTGACAAAAGAAAATAGGCAGCAATAAAAAAGCTATAGTCTGAATTACATTCTGCACAGAGCTGCACTGCTGAGAGTTTGTGCAAGTGTGTTAACAATGCTCTGAACTGCCTCTTGTCAGCCTTCAGCCTGTAATGGCCATCTGTCCTCACATAAATCTGTCAAAACCTGCTAAGTTCAAGAGAGAGCACGGAATATACCTTGTACTGTCAACACCAAAATGTACACATTCCCCAGAAAATCAACACACAGGAAATAATCCGGAGGTTATGGGAGGCATTAGCTCTGTTGATTTAGGCTTGTGGCATGAAATTGAGAGTCCGGCAATTAGCGGGAAGATGAGCAAAGGTGGCAGCATTAAGGAATTGAGTGTTGACCTCCTTGCTACCACGGGGGAAGAGATTGTGGGTACAGGAGGTGAGGTTAGAGAAATACAGCTAATTCAGGGGCAGCAAGGCATTTGTTGTCCCATCAGCTGCCCTTAAAAAGTTTGACACTATGGTAAGAGAAAAAAATACTCTGCGCTTTCGTTTTGTTTTGTCTTGTGTCTCAACTATGTCTAGAGACAGATTTTTAGTTAAGTGTGCAGTGGAACAAAATGTTGTCATCAGGAAGATTTCTCAGGCTTGCACTGATATTTTTTTGGATTAGAGATGTTTGGGAAAAGAATACAAAGTTCAGGAAATTATCCAAATTACTTTCTGCTATCCACCTACCTGTGCATCTCAAAGTATCTGCCATCCACTAAGCAAGTAATACTTAGGTGTTCAACAAGTGATGCCAGCTGAAATTATAACCCTGATAATTTTCACTTACAGTACAATTTGGGTCTCTGAGTATTTCCATAGATAATAAGCAAGTTTGCAAATAAATATATACTTATTTTAAATTCAAAAGACTTTGGATAAAAGTGAACCATGAAGTCCTTGGGAGTGAAATATCAGTCTCCAATGTACCATACCATCCAGCACAGAGGAGGTGTTTTGGGACTGTATCTGCTCAGCCATCTCAGGCCATCTAATTTGTGATGGAGGGAAAATGCTTTGTTTTTAGTGCCAAGAAAGTACAATCAGCATGTGGTCACTTCCAAGAGCAATTTGAGAACCAGTTATTTAAGCAATAATAAGCTTAGGTACTAGGATAAGGGTTTTGAATTTCCAAGACTAAAAAGAATTTCTATATTTAAAAATCTTAGATAGCAGAGCTAAGTTTGGAACTTGTCTTTTTTTGATAGTGGCCTAATTTGGCGTTTCTGAAGTTTAGGATTTATTTTTATAAGACTAACATGGCTGTCAAAACAGGTATATTTGGAGGGAGTCCAACAGGCAGTGAGACCATAGTTTTCCATATGTGTCTGTGGGCCAGGTCTTTGAGAATGTTTGCCCAGCTATCTAAGTAGATCTTGGGCAGCTGAGATGTGAGATCCACTATGAAAGGAGAAGCAAGAAAAATAAAAGTGAAAATGAGCAGTGAAACAACATTTGAAGAAATAAGTCACAGCAAAATCCCACTAAGAGCTTATGATCCATTTGGAGAGACAAGATAGGATTCATATTCAAAAAGAGATAAGCAAGAATGTGCAGCAATGTGTGAACTATATGAAGTGACTGTGCCTAACAGTAAATTATTAGGGGGAATAAAAATCACTCTAAACGGGAATGGTCATGAAAAGATTTATGCAGCTGAGTGTTACAATGCCGAATACCTTTTCGTGCAATTCAAGGGCTACATCATTTGGTATATTTGACTGGTATTTCTTCACCAAATAGAGCCTATCTGTCATTATTTCTTAATTATCTTAGCCTCTCATGAGGAGTAATTGGGGACTCACCACTTTTTTCCTGGGAATCAGTATCTTTAAATTTTCTGTGTTGGTAATTGAAGGCAGCCTGTGATAGGAATCAGTGTGTATGAATAGAAGGAAAGTATAGAAGGAAAAAAAGGGAGAGAGAGCGAGCGTGAGGAAATTTGATCGTACCATATTACCATATAGTGTATCACGTAGGAACTTTGTAGATGGAGTAAAAAACATTTCTGTAGGAAAGATGAAAAAAAAGATTAGTGCACCTTAGTGGCACAGGTGTTTCAGTCAGTAAGATGTCACCTCTCCTCCCTCATGGCTGCTATAGAGTAAGGATAGGTACACCAAAGGGGCTGCTCACCAAAGCAAGCTCTGGTGAGCCTCTGGTGTGCATAGAGGAAGATCAGTATCCCTCTTTCTTTGCATTTGCATTTCTCTTTCTGAACTTTCTGAGGCAGAATTCCAAAGTTCAACCCCTTTGCATTTATTCCCCCTTCTTCTGTTAGTTAGGTAACATTAATCATGAATACTAAAAAGTACCAAGTATGGTACTGGTAAAATATGTAGTTTTGGGAAAATCATCAATTTCTTCCACCTACAATAAAAGTAGGAGAGCGAGGCGGCACTTTTCCTTTCTGTATCAAAATTTCATGTAGCTTCTTGTGACCTACTTGGTTCTTGATATCATTTTTTTCTAGTAAGGTAGGATTTTTTTCCCCTTGAAATCTGCAGTTGCCTTAAGTGTAACCCCAGGCTTGTTAGCAGACTTGAAGCTCTTTTTGCTGAATAGTGTTCAGCCATCTTCCTAAATAGAAAGTGTATTGTAAACTAAAATGTTCCCTTGTAAGCATAAAGTCATTTGAACTCCAGTCTTCCCTTCTCCAAAGTGCCTTGGACTCCAGAGTCATTTCACAGTGAGTCTTCCTTGGTGTGATGGGATAAGACTTGGAACAACAGTGCTTCCCAGATTTACTACCTTGGCTTCTGGTGGAATATTCTGCACTTCTGCAGCAAAGTAGGAAAGGCAAGGACTGACAGGTGTTCCTCTTTCTCCCTTTATTCCTCCCTTATTTAATTAGTTGCCTAAGCTTGGATTCATTTCAATCCTTCCGTCTCATCACCCACACTTATGTGCTCTAAATAAAATGGTCCATTGGCATGGTGATATTTACTGTTGCTGTTCACTTAGTTTCCGTTGCAGAACCATATTTTAGACAGAATGTATTAGTTATGCTTACAAGAATGTATTATACCTACATTAGCCATGGTTTACTAAGTTAATGAACTGTGGAGACAAAGAATCACTGGCGTCAAGTTGTGGAGTGAATCTAGTTCCATGCATTGCCCTGGCTGTCAGATTTTCCTGAACTTATTTCCATAGTGCCTGTGTCATTCCCCATTTCACCAAACATTTACTATCATTCCATCATTTTTTCCCCCAATTGCTTAATTCATTTGCTCCAAGTTTAGATTTTCTTGATTGAATAAAGTGTGCTGAGTTGCTTGCATCCTCTGCAAGATTCTTCAAAACAGATGCCACCAAGGCCATTCCGATTTCTAGGCCCCATTGTGTCTATTTTCCATCATACAGCCTATGCAATATCCTTGAAAATTCTAGAGTTGGCAATACGTAGGCCAGTGAAGCCACTGGTGACACACCCATGTCTTCTGGGAAGCAGAATTTGTTAGCATTAGTGTTTGAAATACAAAATAACCACAGCTCTTGCTGCTACCTGGCAGTGTCCATCCATCTTTCATTGGGGACAGAGGCTTAGCAAATGAGTCAGCTTTTCAGGTCTTGTCATGAGTTTAGTGTTCTTCTCCTTCAACCAGCTTTGATCCTTGTCTGCAATCTTGGAAACGTTAGGAAATGTGTCTCATCACTTAAGAACATTATCTCTATTTCTTTTTTCTCCTCTCTCCTCTCTCTCTCTCTCTGTTGCCCCTCTTTTTTTTTTTTTTTTTTTTTGCCTTAGGCCTAACTCCACCTACAACTCCTCCTCATAAAGCCAACCAGGATAACCCTTTCAGGGCTTCTCCAAAGCTGAAGTCCTCCTGCAAGACTGTGGTGCCACCGCCATCAAAGAAGCCCCGGCACAGCGAGTCTTCTGGTATCCAAGTTAATAACTCCACCAAGAAGGGGCCCGAGCAATCCGAGTTGTATGCACAACTCAGCAAGTCCTCGGTGCTCGGAAGTGGACAAGAGGAGAGAAAGACTAAGCGGCCCAGCCTACGGCTGTTTGGTGACCATGACTATTGTCAGTCCATTAATTCCAAAACGGAAATAATTATTAATATATCACAAGAGCTCCAAGACTCTAGACAACTAGACTATAAAGATGCCTCTTCTGCCTGGCAGGGGCAGATTTGTTCTTCCACAGATTCAGACCAGTGCTACCTGAGAGAGACTTTGGAGGCCAGCAAGCAGCCCTCTCCTTGCAGCACCAGAAAACAGCTCCAGGACCAGGAAATCCGAGCTGAGCTGAACAAGCACTTCGGTCATCCCAGTCAAGCTGTTTTTGACAACGAAGCAGACAAGACCAGTGAACTGAGGGACAGTGATTTCAGTAATGAACAATTCTCCAAACTACCTATGTTTATAAATTCAGGACTAGCCATGGATGGCCTGTTTGATGACAGCGAAGATGAAAGTGATAAACTGAGCTACCCTTGGGATGGCACGCAATCCTACTCATTGTTTGATGTGTCGCCTTCCTGCTCTTCCTTTAACTCTCCGTGTAGAGATTCTGTGTCGTCACCCAAATCCTTATTTTCTCAAAGACCCCAAAGGATGCGCTCTCGTTCAAGGTCCTTTTCTCGGCACAGGTCATGTTCCCGATCACCATATTCCAGATCAAGATCAAGGTCCCCAGGCAGTAGATCTTCTTCAAGGTAATCCCTGGCAAATCCCTGGCAAAACCCACGCAGTGCCTAAGGTGTTTCCCGAAACTCAAAGGAAGTATTCAAACTCATAGCCAAGTCACATTTGCCCCCACCTTCACGGTACAGTGGGAGCTAACGGTATCATTATTAACTTCCTTTCTCTCCATGTTCTCTTAAGTAACTCAGCCTTGAGCACAGTGGCTTGAACCAGTCAGATCAAAAACAGCCATTTGTAAGAAACTTGCTCATCTAACTTTTTCCATTACCTGTACACCAGGATAGCTGAGATCCCTGCAAGATAAAGCTGACATTGTACAAGACCTGGTGTTCGCTGTTAACATCACTAAGAGACACACAGGGAGAACACATCACTTTCAGGCCGCGGAGCTGACGTGCTGGTCACAAACTGTCTCCGGAAAATCTCACTAGTAGCTAGGAAGGGAAAGCCGATTTATGTCGTAGAGTATTCCAGAAGATGTCTAGTAGTGCTGATAAACCCAGAGTAAGTGGCAGTTGTGAATGTCCCTTTGGTTTTCTTCTCTCCCAGATCCTGCTATTACTATGAATCAAGCCTCTACAGACATCGCACGCGCCGAAACTCTCCCTTATATGTGAGATCACGTTCAAGATCGCCCTACAGCCGTAGGCCCAGGTAATGAGGCCTCTCCTTTGCCTCTGGCTCCTTCTACCCGCTCCTTTAGATGACAAGAGAGCATCTAAATCCCTTCTTTCCTCCCCAACTTCTGATTTATTTTGCTTGTGCAAATGGAGGTGGTTGACTTAATGATGAAGTCGTGTTTCTCAGGTATGACAGCTACGAGGCGTATCAGCACGACAGGCTGAAGAGGGAAGAATACCGGAAAGAATATGAGAAGCGGGAATCGGAAAGGGCCAAACAGAGGGAGAGACAGAGGCAGAAAGCAATTGTAAGCAGCACGGAGCTAACTTTCTCTTTAAAGGAGGGTTACTTTATTTTATTCTGTGTGCTTTCTTTTTCTTTTTCTTTTTTTTTTTTTTTTTGGTAGATTAGAAAATAAACTAAAGCTAAGGCATTGTTAAAATAGGCAATATTCAGCCTTTTGAGTTTAAAATATCAATGAGTTTTTGGGCACTCTGAACACAGTTTATTGGAAAAAAATGTTAAGTCAGTACATTTCTGATTATAGTTGCATTTTGAAGTTCATTACTGTTTCCAAGTCTTGCTTTGAAAAATGAAGAGAGTACAGATTTATTCAGCTGGATGATGGTTTCATCTGAACAGAGGATGAGTTTTGTGCCATTCCTGGTTGCTTGTTTTTCTGACTGGACGAGGAAGTGATACTGCTTTTTGGTTTCAGCTTTTATCTTTTTGACAGACTTGAGGATTGTGTTGTCCATGAAGAGCCTGGTTTTGTGTTAGATTTAAAGTGGGTCATAGAGGAAGATTTGCTAAGAAAGTCATCATTTCTTACTTACGATGGGGTCAACACCTATGTAGGTGGTGACGCATCTACATTTCTTAGGAGTTACTTCTCAGTAACCCGTTATTGACTGTAGCATCATTTACCCTGGGGTGTTATGTTCACTGGACATATAGACAGTACTGATCTTTCTGTGTAAAGATCCAGGTTATATGAAACTGGTTTGTTCTCTGAAAGTCAATACATTTTTAAGCTGCTAATAAGTAGACTTTAACCCAGCTCCCTACTGCTGCTTATCTAACTAGACCTTGGATGACAACAATGAGATGCTGGCAACATTCAGTACAGGCCCATAGCAGACATTCCTAATCAATCACAGAACTCTGCCCTTCTCCGTCTCATGGAGCCTTAGGGCCTTGCTCAATATGGCACTCCAGGGAGCTGGGGCTAATCAATCAGATATGGCATTTCTTTGGTTCATTGCACCTGCTGTCTCCTAGATGCTAAGTTTCAGTTCAGTAAAACGTAACATTTGCCATAACTGGCATATAAGCTAACTTGAAGCTTAAGGAAATTATTTTTTCACTATAAAGATTGGATTTGTATAGTGCCTTTAAAGAAACCCACCAACATCAACAAAATTTTTTTAAAAACAGCTGACTAATGGAGTAAAAAATCATGCATTAGCTATGCTACCAGCTGGAGGAAAAAGGTTAAATTAGAGGTTTGTTAATCACAGGCACTCGAGGAAAAAGAGTGGAGATGTAACTGAATGGTTTAGTTGAAGTTCTGGGACGTTTGGTGCCACTTAATTTTGACTCTATGTAAGACTGAATCAAAGGCTTTTCTGCAAATTACAACAATTTCCCTCATTTTTCTCAACTTTCATTAACTGAGCTGTGATGTTAAGATTTAGTTAGTTGACACTTACAAGGACTGATGAAAATTAAAAATTCAATTTTTCTAATATTGCTGTATATAGTTAATGGTCTATTCAATAATTATAACTCACATTTATATAATGCTATATAGTTTACCAAGCCTTTTAATATGACATACTATAACTAATCATTACAAAGGAAAAGCATGTTAAGCAGGTGTATAAGAAAATGTTTAAATACTTGCAAATTCAAATGCTATAAAATTCTTGATCCCCTCCCAAATAGGACATTAAAGACAGAAATTAAATTTTTACCATACATTTGCTTACTTCAGCAAAAGAGCACAATTCTAACCAAGCTAGTTTAACTCTTTAATCAAGATAATGTAATGTAAATAAATGATACTTGTTTGTTTTTTTCCCTCCCAATAATTTAGTGCTATGGAAAGAAAGGAAAGGAGATGTCTTGTTACTTTGGCTCTTTCTAAATACATCAAATAGGGTCATTGGTCTAGGTGACCCAAAGGCTTTCTTGAGGCCACCAGTAAATACCACTCTGCCTTCTTCTTGAGTCTCAAATGTTGACTAATTCTTTAGTTAACTCTTTGAGTAGGACAACCATTATCACTTTTCTTGAAGGAAAACCTTTAGTAATACTAATGTCAACTTGGTTTATGTTATATTTTTATACACTAACTAATGACTGGTAAGTACTTTATCCTTGGCATTTGTTTTAGGCTTTTCTTTTTAAATTCAGTTCTAAACAATTTAAGGCACTGACTGTTTACTAACACAGTGATAGAGAGATACTAAGTACTCAGTAAAGAACCAGGACTTTCCATTGAACCATTTCCTTCCTGGTCACTTAACGCAAATGAAAACTCCTAACTCCTTCTGTGATATACATTTGTCAGGTGATTGCCATCTAATATTAGGTAAGGTCTGGTTCCCAGGTTCAGAGAGCCTTGAGTGTACTTGTAGATAAAGACGTACAAAGACGCAATGCAGTGTGGAAAATGGACTGTCAGAGGGTCCATCTCTCATACTGTGGTGGTAAATGGATAGGCATCTGGGCCTGGGCATGAGGACGGGCATCCCCATGAGGTTAAGTAAGAATCATCAGCACTGAAAAGGTAGGCAGAGCAAAGATTTTTCACATTGGCATTGTCCCATATGGTAACCATTAACCACATGGCTAGTTTGGTTAGGTAGAATTAAGATAACACTCTGTGACTGAGGTTTTAAAACTTAGTATAAATAATAGCAAAAGGTACGTAGTTAGTATTTTTATATCAATCACAATTTGATGTGATAGTAGAGATAAATTGAGCTAAATAAATAATATTAATAATAAATTTTCAGTTTTTGTTTTACTTGTTTAAATATGGCTGTTAGGAATTTTAAAATTATATATGCTGCATTATAATTTTATTGAGTAATTGCTATTTTAGGCAAAAGCTAGATAGCCTATTTCAGGAAAATAGTTCAATGTATTGGGAGACTACTATTTATTTCACTACAACCCTAAGGCACAAGAAATAAGTCGAGTGGTGAGTGAATGGCTTGTTCTTAAGGGTACTCTAACTCATGCTAAGGACTTTAAAATCTACTTTGAAGGCAGACTGGAACTGTTTAGTGGACTTAACCCATAGGAAGACTTTTGCTTGATTTCCTTTCTCCAAATGGCCTATTTTCTAGCACCATATTGCATGGGCAAAATATATTTTTGTGGACTTAAGCACAGAGATACATGCAATGATTTTTTAACCTATTGACTAAATTTGTTTAAAAATTCATTCATAAAGCAGCTAAGGGAACTAGGACATAATGGGCTGGGTGGGTAACTTTCATTCAGTTTTTGAGACAGCTGTGAAGTGAGTAATAAGTAGTAAATTGCAGTTAAAATATGTTGAAGGTGATGTTAGATTAACTATTGATCTGAGCAGCCCCAAACTTAGGGGACCGAAAGGTCCAAAAAGAAATGTCTTAAAAAGCATTAGTGATATAATCATTGATATTTGACAAAATTAGTCTTTTCTATATGTCTTATGGGTTTTGTTGTATTTATTTTGAGTTTCATAAGATAAAAGTAATATAGGAAGTCTATCAGTGTTTCATTGCTTTGGTCTCCAGAAGTCTTAATAGACCTCAATGTGAGTGCACCAAATCAGAAAGCTAAAAGAACATTAATAATTAATAGTTACTAAAAACATCATATATTATGATGGAATATCACCACTGTTTCAACACTATTTTCATACAAAATTTTTTTTCAAAAACTAATTTGCTCTGCCTTTCTCTGTCCTAAAACTTGAAATATCTCAGATTACAGCAGGGCTCTGCAGAATTCAGTACTTAATGTTGAAACTGTCACTGCTTTAGTTCCTTGTTGAATTTTAAGTCCAACTCCATTTGCAATCTGCACAGCTTCCTGCCAGAAAACATGATAATGGGATGTTAATTTAAAGGACAAATTCAGACATTATTATATGGCTCAGTGCTTAAAACCAAACCCAGATGTGCATGGGCAGTGACGGTGCCATTTCATTGTTCTTCTCTGCCGGCCAGTGTGCAGCCCAGGAGCCAGGAGCAGTATATCATCACTGTTGCTGATGTACTGCTTGTAAATGAAACAATAAAAGTTACATGATTTTTCAGTTATTCCTTTGGAAACAATAAATGAGTTAAATCAGTTTTCTACTCAAGCTTTTCTTGTTTGTATTGCTGGGGTATTCAGAACTCTTAAAAGAAATATTTCTTGTGGGTGAGTATAGGTTATATAAGGATTTTAAATTGAGTATTTGGAAATTTTCAGCTTCATGGCAAGATGAGTAAGTTCTAGGGACTAATGAACAGCATCATCTTTGTAGTTGAATATGGCAGTGGATACTTTGAATTACATGAAAAGGACAGAGCTTATGTTTAGTGTTCTTGTCACTAGAGAGAGAGGAAGAAGGGGAAGGGGAATGAAAAGAGAAGGGAATGAAGGAGGGGAGACAGACAGAGAGAGAGTATGAAAGAGCAGAGACAGAGAGAGACAATGACAGAGAGAAAGACAGAGACAGAGAAACAAAACTCCACAAGAGAACACGAGAAAACTTTTGCAGATGATAGACACAGATTTAGTACCTTTACTGCAGTGATGGAATGGTGGATTTATACAAAGCTTTTAAAAGGAAATTATATATCAAGCTATAGCTTTCATGTTTCTGACTTACCAGTATATTTACTTACATCTTGGCTTTTCCCTGCGTGTTCCCTCTTAAGTAGACTAGTCAGAATTTATTCACATTAGCCTTAGATGCTAAGCAGGAAGATTCCTGAATAGTACTCACATGGGGTAACTTTGGAAAACTGAATGCTATAAGTTTGTTTTTTTCCTAAGAATTTCCCCTGGTAGAGACACTTATTGAATGCCTCCTGAATTGAGTTTAATCAATATGAAGAGCAAGGAAGAAAAAATACTTTTGAAGCATCTTTTACAATTTTGATGTTTCTGTCCATTTATATCTCCCCATAGTCATTTACCCCTTGCTTTTTCTGTTAGTAAGACTGTCTTGGTACACCATCCATTGTCCTGGGTATTCACAATATGTTGGATTTTTTTTTCTTGTGATTGAACCCAGAGCCTTGCACATGCTAAGCACATGCTTTTCTATTAAGCTATGCTATCAGCCCTATCTTGAAAATTTTTGAGGAAGTAACATTACTACTAATATGGAAATTAATATAAATCTTTCATTGTGAAGGTTGACATATAGTTTACTTAGCACCAAATGAAGAGTTTTTATATTATTCTGACATATTAATGTAATATAAAATTTCTGGGAACCAAAATTTATACCAAGCTCTTCTTTGTTGGTACATAGCATTATAGCACATTTTAGTGAGATAATCCACTAAAAATCATCGAACGTAGTACTTGGCCTATGCAAAGTTCATTAAATGTTAATCTCCCTACTGCTTTCTGTCTTTTCTTAGTCAAACTTTTTTGCTAAAAGTAGCTTATTATTTGATGAGAAACAACCATTGTTTGTTTTCCCCAGCTAACTGGAGGCTCTATGTTCTTTTTGATAAAGATTTTGGTAATGCAAAGTCAGTTGATTCACTAAGGTTTTTCCCCCTTATTTATCTCCTGTGTTTTGGTATAATGAGGATTTACTGTAGCTGTTAATACTACATAAATCTTCAATTTTATTATCCAACCCATCAGCAAACTAGCTTTTGTGAAAATTGAAGCTAAGAGTTATTTGATGAATGTTCCGTCCCCCTCAATAGTGAAAACTAGTCTGAAAATCATTTATAAGGAGCTTTTTCCAAAGGTTTCAAGTTCCTTCAAGCCTTTAAGAAGTTGGCAATATTAAGCATTTTGATTTCTTTCCCTTTCATCTCCTGTTTAGAAATTAATGTCTTGAAAAATTGGCTGCAAATGTTAAGGTTTTTTAAAGATATGAAATCTATTCATCTGTCTAATGTAACTGCAACATGTTAAAAAGAACTGGTTCTTTGCAAGACATCTTGGCCAATCTTGGAAAGATTTTTGTCTTTCCCTTCTAGAACTTCAGATGCCTTCTATTTTCATTTTTCGCACTTGGAAAACAAAACACTTCAATAATTTTCTCAAATGAGAATTTCATCATGCATTCAATCTCTGTTCTTTGTAAGGTAACAAGACATGGCCCCATTCCTGCTCTTTATAAAAAGAGATGGTAGCCTGAAAGATAATTTAAGCAATTACAGGACAACCCTTTGATTTCTTCTCTCTCTCTCTATTGTATTTTCTTTGTACTGCAGATGTATCAGTATTTGTTCTGAAAGGTCCTCTAGTTAATCTCTTTTTTTGTGTGGGATCATTGTTGCATACAACTTTATGTAACAGTGATGTAGTTCAAACACCATCCAATATGTCTGCATATGGGTGTACATATGGTCAATTTTAGCTTTAACTTCAAATTTCCTTGAGTACATAGGCTGTGTGTATTTCCGTAATGGAAGCTGAGCAATTTCTTTGGTATGGCTCAATTTCTTTCTCTTCTGCATTTTCCTCTCCTTTGCCTCTATACAGTAGTAATGTTCCTAAAAGCCTCGTTAAAAAAAATCCATAACACCCATGCAAGCAGGTGCCAAGAAGTTTAAGTTTAGATAACAGTCCCATCACATTCGGCTGTTTGGCAAAAGCAGGATGCGTAAATGGAATGGAACGTGGTGTTATGACTCCCTTGCTAATGCACGCAGCCGCTCCAGCACGAGCCTCACATCCCTTTTTATTTGTTGACTGCCAGGATGTGTGGGTGCTCGGGACCAGCACAATTACCACCTTCAACTGAGATATACAATCTACATGGAAGCCGATCAGGCAGCTTGATCTTTTTGTGCTTCTTCATCTGGTCAATGATGTCGGTTCAGTAGCTATTGTCAGAGGATTTGTTTCACCTGAGGTTTCAGGAGCAGCCTTTCTGATTGCTAAAGGTGAATTTGGGGAGCAAGATCCTGCAAACATGCAGCTAGTCTGCACTTGTCATGCTTAAATATCTGAATTCCTTTTGTTAATTTACTCAGCTGAGCTACCCAAGGCAGGGAACCTGGAGAGACTTTTCCTATGATGATGCACGGAAGCCAACTTTGATTTTCTTTTGTGCTGGATCAGCTCGAGGAGTAAGGGTCACACTTAGGCATCTTTGATATAGTGAAGGAGACAAGGAAATGTTAAAAATGATTCATTGATTATATAGCAAATACTCACTGAGATTCTGTTATGGTTCAGTTTTCCTTAAAGTAGAATCATGAAAAGGAAAGATACAGTCTCCACTTTCATGAATCGTTTATTTTACTGGCCAGGCAGACATAGAAAGATAAAGAAAGTATTAATTACTTAGTTACAAATAGTCACAGAACTGACAAAAGAGAAACAGAGTTTTCTATAAGAGCAGCTAATAGGAAGTCTGACTTCATTTCAAATCGCAGAAATGAAAGAATTCCTGAGCTTAATGTAATTCTAGATGTGCTTTGAAGATTTGGGGGATACAGTATGGGGAGGCTCTTCCAGGTAGCAAAGGAATAGCTTGTAGAAAGATCTTAAAAAGGAAGGAACACAGTATTTGTTGGAGACTGATTAAAGCCCAGTGTGGCTGGAAAGCAAAGTCAAATAAAGACTGGGAGGTGGGAGAAAAACGTCCATGATAGAGGCATGACCTGATCATGTGGGGAGCACCAAGTATGTCTCGCTTATGACTTACGTGTTTTGTTAGAAGATATGAGAAGTCATTGAAATGCTTTAGATTGTAATTGGCAAAATGAGATTCCTGTTTCCTCAGCAAAGACTCTTCTGCCTGCAATGAAAGAACAGGTTACTGGAGGTAAATCTTGGCTGCAGGGAGTCAAGTGACAAGACTGGTACACTTTTCCAGAAAGAAGCTGGCAGTTTGGCTTAGGGGAGAGAGAAAAAAGAACTGGGTTAAAGAGAGATTAGGAGGCAAAAGTCAAGTGGACATAGTGATTGCATATATGGAGAGATAAAGGGCAGGGCATGCAGATTTTTGGCTGGAAAAACTGGGCAGGTGGAGTTAACATCCCCGACAGGAGAGCGAGCATGGGGGAAAGGGTCAGCTGGGGAGGGGGAGGCTGGAGAGTCTGGTTTGGCAATGTTGGTCCATCTTGAGGTGCCTATGGGACAGCCAACCTTAGGGGGTAAGTCAGGTTGATCGTGTGTGACACTCAGAGGAGTTTCCTTTTCTGGCAGAATTAGAGACAGGGTTACTGCATATGGTTGCACATGATTAGGCACGGCTGAGCTCACGTCACAAGTGCATACTGCGTGCTCACTCTGTTCACCGTGGGTGCATGCGAAGGGGAGACCTTTGCTAACTGCTGTAGGACATCTTTTTGCATTAAGCCTAAATTGAGATTTAGATCACAGCATGGGGAATCTCAATAAATCCAGAGAAAACTGTAGGGCAGGATGAATCTGCACCTTAGGCCTGTCTTTGTCTTTTCTGTACATCATTCTAGAGTCTGCAACCTCAGGCTCATTTTATTCTTATTTATTCACATATAGAGTAGTTGGCAAGCACATTCTTTCCATCATCTCCTTGTGTTTTTATATAATCTTTCCTGAGTTTTGAAAGTCTTTATCCCCTCTGCCTTGTCTTCTTAAATAAAAAACAATAATAATAATAATAATAATAAAGGTAAAAATGACAGTAAGGCTGCTTCATACACTAAGAATGTGCACCTGATTTTTAAAAAAGGAATCTGTACCTGGGCTACAGAATAGTTTTCTCATATTTTGTAGGTTATAAATTGCTGATGATTTTTAGATTATGATGATATTGACTTCACTTGTAAAAATTAGGCCACACCCCCTCTAGCCTGTTCCTAAAATAAAAGTAGATCTATTGGCAAAGTGAAATTTATAGCCTCTTTTATTTAGCTCTTATTCTTCAGAGACCCATGGCTTAAAATGGCCTATATTTTAAGACTACATTTCTCAAATTATTGTCTTTGGACCACCTGTGCCAGAATCACTGGGGTGTGCTTGTTAAAAATGAAGACTGTTGAACCTTGTCTTCCAATTCTTTTTTATTGTACAGCTAGGATAAACTCCAATAATTTTCCTTTTAAACAAGCATACCGAGTCCTTTCCATGTATAGTAGAATTTAAGAACTTCTCTTTTAAGGATATCGAAATTTGAGTGTCTCCAATTGGTATTGTGTGATGATGAGACATTAAATAGCTTTGAATACCAGGTCAGTGTCAGACCAGTTTTGAAGAGTGACAATAGAATCACAAACATTCAAATATTTCATACATAGTAGTTAAGATACATTGCATACACTTCTTTTCTGACACGTAAAAGTTCATGGGAAAGGAGAACAGATTAACTAGGAAAAGTAGAACAAAGTAGAGGCAAAGAGAAGGATGCCTAGGTGAGAATGGAGAGATCAGTGCCGAAGCAGTGGAGGGTGAATGTGTCTGAGGGGTGGTTTTTCCTGGGGGCAGTGTACGGGATGCTCCCTTGATGAGTTCCACTTATGCGTGCTTGTACATTTGTGGATACTTCTAGAGCAGCACCTTCTTTTTATCTCCAAAACTAGCAGAAGTCTCTCCTTACTTCCCCCTAGGAAGAGCGCCGTGTGATTTACGTCGGTAAAATCAGACCTGACACAACACGGACAGAACTGAGGGACCGCTTTGAAGTTTTTGGTGAAATTGAGGAGTGCACAGTAAATCTGCGGGATGATGGGTGAGAATCTTCAAGATTATTTCTTGTTTAGAAGTTGACGTATGTAAAAAATTATGGCCCTGAGATTACTGGGATGGGAGTTGCCAATGTAAGTGCTTTGACAGATGACATGTTGAGTTCAGAACCTTATTTATTTTCTTTTATCCCTATTTATTAATCTTTCTAGTTGAGATTTCCTGTCCTAGAAATAAGTATTTAGCTGCTTGACAGGACAATCATACTGATAAATGAATGCAGTGGCTCAGACACTGGCAGCAGTGAAGTCTCCTAAAGTAGAAAGGGTTAGAGTCTTATATGTTAATGTGCCTTAAACAGTCTGAATTTTCCTTTGTCCACTGCAGAGACAGTTATGGTTTCATCACCTACCGTTACACCTGTGATGCTTTTGCTGCTCTTGAAAATGGATACACTTTGCGCAGGTCAAACGAAACCGACTTCGAGCTGTATTTCTGTGGACGCAAGCAATTTTTCAAGTCTAACTATGCAGACCTAGGTACGGATTTTATTGTACATAGAATGAAGATTCCATAATGTAGAGCCCAAAATGGCAGTGAACATACTCTTTAAGCACCTAGAGTTGAACAGTCATTTTATTTACTGGAGAGAACATTTGAACAATACTCTTTTAAATGTGTGAGACAATTGCAAGGGGAAGTAGTTTAGGTCTTAGCAATAAACCACAGAAATAACTCCTTCTGGTTTTATAGGTAACTGATATTCCACTCTGTGTGTATATGTGGTGGTATGTTTTGCATATGCATGTGCTGTGTTGTTTGTATGTGTGCATGGTGCATTGCGTTTATCCACATGGATTTAAGTTTATCTACATGGGGTTAGGTTTTGGTCTATGTGCTTGTAATCTGGTTTTGTTTGCCATGCCTGTCTTGAATCCTGTCATATAAACTATCATTGCTTTATGTATATATGCAAAGGTCTTATTCTTTTCATTATTTCACAAACTCTCAAAATATAATTTTCCATGAAACGTAACTTGCAGGGAGAAAGCAAACCTTCTTATTCTAACTCACTCCATATTTACTTTCTTTAGGGCCAAAAAGATAAAATCTACTATTTATTTTCTCCAGATTTTAGTCTCTGTGCAGCAGCTTTGCAAAGTTTTTCTCACTTGATTACCAACATTAGCTTAGGAGGTGAATGTAAGATTGTCTTCTCCATTTCACAGATACTGAAAATAACACATACATAAATATATGTTTTGCCTGTTAAAGTGTTGTACAGATCAAGAATTAAGATTTGGAAAATATAAACTAATAATAGGAAGAAATTCAAAATTACCTATCAACCTATCATCCAAAAATAGCCATTATTACTAGATGAATGGGTTGCCTTTATCTGGGAATGCCTATTTTCTTGTACTTGAGATCATATATATATGAATATATTAAATTCTACCATTATGAACAGTGTTATATAAATTCATTTACCACTATGATACACAGTGTTAAAATAATTTGTCAATAGTTTTAATGTCTGCCCACTATTTTATTAGTTCATTATATTTAATTGTTCCATTATGGCTATACATGTGTTTTTTTTTACTTTTTAATATTATAAATAATGCTACAATAGACATCTTAATTTCCTTTCCAGTTTTAATTTTGTTCCTTCGCATGTCATTCCTTATCTAATGCATATATTATAAACCTTTTAATTCTTTGAAGAAAAAAAGAGTGAGGAAAGTAGCAAATGTCTCGTGCACATGACATAATTTTAAATGAATTTATCATCATAATAAAATAAACATGCATCTATTCCTTAGCATCATTAGATATCTTCCTACAATTGCACTGGCATGGTGTAAAGAAAGAAATGAATACCAAATATGGAATTTCTTTTTTCTCTTTTAACACAGTGGTGTCTTCCTAGAGTAATTGATACAGGTGGCATGCATTGTTCGGAGGGAATATGCTATAATTCACTTCACAAGCTGAACAGATAGTGCAAAGCAGGGAGAGGCAGCTGACTGTTGGAGAGATAGAGGCCTAGGGATGAAAATATAAAATGTGGCAAGTCATTTGTTCAAATGTTAGGTGATAAAAACAGTCAAGACAGATTGAAGCCTTGAGTTGATGTGACTTATTTTCTGCTGTGATGAAGGCCAGGGTATTTCTACTCTCTCAAAACATCTAGAGTTTAAAATAAGGTACCTAGAGGGGCCTTCAGATCAAGATTCATCACTGTAGAGGGAGGATTGTATAGTATTTCCAAATTGAACTGGCGCCTCCCTGAAATATTTCTAAGAAGAATGTTCCCCTCTCATTATCTCCCTACTTAGCCAGCGGCGATAGAAACTGCCATTGCTAAAATCACTCTGCATTTTCTGAAAAGCATGTTTGGTGTGCATTGTGGTAGCATGGTATTTTCCAATTCCCTCAAGCTCTACACCAGTGGGAAGAGGTTCTTCTTCTGTGTCTGATCATAGTGGAGTCAAAAAGAGCTCTGGCTTTGGAATCCTGAGCACCTAGTTGGGAACTTGGTTTTCAGTGATCTTGGACAAACAATTAAACTCCGTTAGCTTCTGAGTTTCCCTTTGGAAAAGGCCTTACAGTGTTATTGCAATTATTTGTGATGCTCTTAGTGCATTGTCTGGCATAATATAGGTGGTCAATAAATAGTAGCTGAGATTGTGATTAAAATAATAAAATGAAAAATTAGAAACTTAGAGATGTTTTAAAGTAGGAGAATGAGCACCAGGAGGTAGCTTTGGATCTCTAGTGGAATTCTCATGTTTTCTTTTTGTTTCTGAAAGGCAAGATCACACATGGGGCCTTAGTATTGTGAGTTTAAGAATATACTGGACCCTTGAAGAGAGTAGGAACTGATTGTATGTGAAGAATGAAGTAAAAATGACGTGATGCAGGTTAATTTTACCAAAACATTTTAGGCATTTGCCATTTTTTTTGTTGTTTCTGATTGCTCCTCTAAGTTAAATTAGTTCACTCATCCTGTTTCTCAACTATTGAAAACAGCTAATGGTTACTATACTATTATTAGAGTAAAATATAATGGTTTCACTTTGTACTCTTGAGCCAGTTTTATAAATAAGTTGAAAGTTTAATGTGACTTGATCAAGGTTACCAGGATCAAGTAAGGATTTGAGATGTTTTATATGAATCTTTACTCTGTGTTTTTGTTTTCTCTTATAAACAAATGATCATTTAAAAAATTGACAAAAATGTTAAAGAGAAAAAGTAAGTTACACTAGAAATGTAGGCTTAGAATAGAGGATATATAAATGTTATAAAATAAATATTATATGTATTATAAATATATGTAAATATAAGATATTTATATATCTTCTATTAAAGACTAGTTTGAAATCAGGCCTGTTCTATTATATAAAGTCATATATATATATAGATGATACATATAGATGGCACAGGCATTTGTAAATATATATATATGCCTGTGCCATCTATTGGAAAATCACTCTCAGATCCCAGCACAAGTATTTTCAACCACTGTTTTAATACTATGTGAGTATTTGAGATTTATATATTCATTTGAAAAACATTAATTTGAGTACATACTTTGTGCCATGTATTTTTCCAAGTACTCAGAATATAACTGTGCTGTGATTTGTTTCTATTAATATAGTATCATTATTTGTAACTGTTTGTGTTTTGAAAAATAATTAGTGGCTTGCAGGGTATTTGGATATTTTAATGCATTCCAACATCCTTCTGTTAAGGGAGAGAATGTAGTTGAGTGAATACGATTACCTCAAAAACTGAATGTGACTATTTTCTATCACATGTAATAAAAAAGATTTTCTACATCATCCAATGTGCGTGTGTAAGTGAGTACATAGGCATGTACACTTTCATAGTTAACAGCTCTTGGGAACCACTTATTGTATGGAAATCTTAGTACTTGACAATGGAAATACAGAAACAATGAAATTACAAGTTTCACATAGAATAATCTAAAGTAAGAAAATTTAATCATTTTCAATATTCCTTCTAAGAAAAGTCATATGTATATATTCTTGATAGTTCTGTATAACCTTTTGTCATACAGACTACAGTCACTGGGAGAATGTTCCATCCAAATCCGTAATGTCAATTGAATTCTGATTTCAAAGTAATCTCTGACACTGTGCTAGACATTATTTATCTTTTGTCTCTGCAAAAAGAGTTTGGCTTGGACACCAGCTGCTCTGATACCTTAGTAATATAAGCCTTCATTAGGCCATGAGGAGAAAAGTAGGAGTTAGAAACATTTAAGAGTTAACTGTTGAAGATAGTTTTGAAGAAATTTTGGTTGTTTTTGGTCTTTACTTTAATGTCTGGAGAAGACCATAATTGCTGTTGCTCTTACCTGGAAAAGCCTGTTGGAAGAAAGTTAGTAAATAAGGAATGGTTGGAATGAAATAAAGAAAAATAAGTGAAGCAGTTTCTTTGTCTTTATATCTAAGCAAAAGTTGATTGAGAGTTGGGGGACAGAACATAATGTGGGCACTGGACAGCTTGGAGTTTTGCAGTATTTTAAGTATGACTATTTTCATTGTATGAATGATAATATTTCCGTTTTATCAACTTTAACTTCTATCACCAAGCATTCCTGTTTTAACTTGCTCTGTGAAAAAAAAATGGGAATGCTTACATTTTGTTATAATTATCAATGCATTGCAGAAATGTTTCTATTCCTTTCAAGTAAATGTTTTCCAAAAAATGTATGTATTGGCGAATGGCTTCTGATTTTATTTCTAACCCACCCTTCCCCATTTACAAGACCAGCAAGAAATAGTTGAATTTCCATAGATGTCAATGGAGAAAAATCAGAAGTACTTAACAGAATTGAACTTTATATTCAATATTTCCAAAATTCATCTATTTATTAAGAGTCACTTAAAGTAGCATATGGAATTTGGGTAAACATGACTTGGACTAATTTAAAGTTCCAACAAAGAGCATACTTTTATTTATTAATGCGTATTTATTTTCTCCTATTGTTGAGCAAAGAAAGTCTTCTTGTAGAATGGGTGGAATTTCTCCAGAGATTCTAATCTGAGATGAGTTTATACCTGTGTTGCTGGGGTGCTAGAAATATTGGGGTACATGGTGAGATTGGTTGGATATCCCTTCTATCTTAAAGGGCAGAAGCAGATTGGGAATTGAGAAATATTCTGGAGTGATTTTCTCTTTCCACTTGACTGCCTTTCATGCTCAATGAAGTTAACCCAACTGAATAGGAAAGTCGCTCTGAGCTTTGACTTGTGTTTCCATGTCTGGGTCATGGAGGAACACTAAGCAAGTCACTTAGCATGCCACAGGCAAATGTGTTTGCCTAAAGAAGAGGTGAGAGACTGTTTTTGCTTGCCTCCCATAAGTATTTCCATCTAAAATGAGTTCATAGGTACGTGTCTTTCAAAGCTCAACCGTCTTCCCTCTGCTTGTATGTATGTAGCATCCAGGAAAATTTGGGCATTATTTTTTAAAGGGTATTGATCAGATAAGCTGCAGCTGAATCAGGCAATCTTGAATTGCAGTAATTGTGCTAATAGCCACCAGCAAAGGTCTATCTAACCTGGCTTGGGTTTCTTTCAGATTCAAACTCAGATGACTTTGACCCTGCTTCTGCCAAGAGCAAGTATGACTCTCTGGATTTTGATAGTTTACTGAAAGAAGCTCAGAGAAGCTTGCGCAGGTAACATGTTTCCTGGCTAAGGATGGCAGAGAGATGGTGAATACCTCACGGACAGCGCGTCCTTCCTGGACAGACTATTGCAAGTCATACTTAGGAAGTTCTCCTACATTACAATCTCAGTACAAAAACAAAACAACAACAATACAGCGATACAACAACAAAGAGCAACAACAACAGTGGTTTACATGAACACAGCTGCTGAAGAGGCAAGAGACAGAGTGATATCCAGTAAGCACATGTTTATTCATGGGTGTCGACTTTGCTTTCCCTGGAGTCTCTTGGTGACAGCGTGCATGTGTGTGTGAGTACGTGTGTGTGTGTATACATTTGGTTTGAGGGAAGTGTGTGTGTGTGTGTGTGTGTGTGTGAGAGAGAGAGAGGACTGGGGCCACCTGACCAGAACGTGCAAGGGCAAACTGCTTCAAATGGCAGCAGTTCCATGAAGACACACTTAAAACCTAGAACTTCAAAATGTTCATATTCTATTCAAAAGGAAAAAATACATATATGTATACAAATTGAAAAGGAAAGAAAACCTACTAACCAACCACACACCACCCTAAAATGACAGCTGCTGACGTCGGGCATCGGCCTCCTACTCTGTTTTTTAAGAAAGTGCAAAATCAACTTGAAGCAAGCTTTCTCTCTAACGTTAATGATTATCTGACAATCCTGAAGAAACCACAGGTTCCATAGAACTAATATCCTCTCTCTATCTCTGTCTTGTCTCTGTCTCTCTTTCTCTCTTGTTCCCTTTCTCTGTCTTTCTCTCTCTGTTTTTTCTTTTCCTTTTCGCCATGGAATCTGGGTGGGAGAGGATACTGCGGGCACCAAAATGCTAAACTTTCCTAACATTTTGAAGTTTCTGTAGTTCATCCTTTGTCCTGACACCCATGCAAATGTCCAAAATGTTGACTTTCCACTGCAAATTTTAACAGCCTTGTCAATGGTCAAGCGTGCAGCTTGCTGGACAATTCTTTCTGAGGAGCGGACGTGGCGTTACATTGCTAATGAGAGTTGAGTAGAACTCTCCGGATGTGTTTGGATAGTTAATTGCTACATTCTCTGATGTAGTTGAGTATTTACAGATGTTAAATGGAGTATTTTTATTTTATGTACATATGATACAACAATGTTCTTTTTTGTTACAGCTATGCACTGTAAATGCAGCCTTCTTTTCAAAACTGCTAAATTTTTCTTAATCAAGAATACTCAAATGTAATTATGAGGTGAAACAATTATTGTACACTAACATATTTAGAAGCTGAACTTACTGCTTATATATATTTGATTGTAAAAAAACAAAACAAAACAAAACAAAACAAAAGACCGTGTGTGTATCCGTTGAGTGCAACTACAACAAAATGATGCTTTACGCACATCCATCCCTTCTTAGGTGAGCTTCAATCTAAGCATCTTGTCCGAAAATATCCTAGTCCCCTAAAGGTATTAACCACTTCTGCGATATTTTTCCACATTTTCTTGTTGCTTGTTTTTCTTTGAAGTTTTATACACTGGATTTGTTAGGGGAATGAAATTTTCTCATCTAAAATTTTTCTAGAAGATATCATGATTTTATGTAAAGTCTCTCAATGGGTAACCATTAAGAAATGTTTTTATTTTCTCTATCAACAGTAGTTTTGAAACTAGAGGTCAAAAAAATCTTTTTAAAATGCTGTTTTGTTTTAATTTTTGTGATTTTAATTTGATACAAAATGCTGAGGTAATAATTACAGTATGATTTTTACAATAATTAATGTGTGTCTGAAGACTTATCTTTGAAGCCAGTATCTCTTTCCCTTGGCAGAGTATGATGATGGTATTTATCTGTATTTTTTACAGTTATGCATCCTGTATAAATACTGATATTTCATTCCTTTGTTTACTAAAGAGACATATTTATCAGTTGCAGATAGCCTATTTATTATAAATTATGAGATGATGAAAATAATAAAGCCAGTGGAGATTTTCTACCTAGGATGCATGGCGATTGTCAGGTTGGAGTGTAAGTTCTTCCTTTGGGAAACTCAGCTTTTGCAGAAGCAGTGTTCCTATTGCACTAGCATGGCCTCTGATGTGACCATGATGTTGTTCTTGATGACATTGCTTCTGCTAAATTCAATAAAAAAAACTTCAGAAAAAAAAAAAAACTCCATTTTGAGCATCAGGATTTCATCTGAATGTGGAGTCCCAGGAATGGCATTCACTGAAGTTTGGAGTGTGTATTCAAGTTACTCAATCGAGATTTGATTCCTATTTGGCTTACATGACTTTTCTGGAAGACGTCATATACTTACTACTTAATTGTTCTTTTCCTTTCTCTCACCCAACATGATCTTGTCAAATCAGTTTCACCCCCACCCCACCCCAGGCCAATGCAGCTAATTTTGAAAGCTGCATTCATTTATCACCAGCATATTGTGTTCTGAGTGAATCCACTGTCTGTCCTGTCGGATGCTTGCTTGAGTTTTTGGCTTCTTATTTCTAAGTAGATAGAAAGCAATAAAAATACTATGAAATAAAAGAACTTGTTCACAGGTTCTGCGTTACAACGGTAACACATCTTTAATCCGCCTAATTCTTGCTGTTCTGTAGGTTAAATGCAGGTATTTTAACTCTTTGTGAACGCCAAACTAAAGTTTACAGTCTTTCTTTCTGAATTTTGAGTATCTTCTGTTGTAGAATAATAAAGACTATTAAGAGCAATAAATTATTTTTAAGAAATCAATATTTAGTAAATCCTATTATGTGTTCAAGGATCAGATGCATTCTCTATTTTGCCTTTAAATTTTTGTGATCCAATTTTAAATACATTCTCCTTCTAGCCCTGGATTGTTGACATGAGTGAAATACTTGGTTTCTTTTCTTACTTATCAAAAGACAACACTACAGACTCCATGTTTCAGATTAATTTATCTTCCTGTGGCCTAATAAATATTGTGACCATGAAAATAGGTTTCCGCCATGAACTTCAAATCGCATCTAAAGTTAGTGAAGCTTTTTGTACCTTATGCAGACACTGTGGGTAGCCCATCAAAATGTAAGCTGTGTTCCTGTTTTTCCTTTTTAAAATATTTTTTTGGGAGTGAATATTTCAAATGAGCACATGCACCCCATCCTCATTGGAGGCAAATTTCAGCATAGATCTGTAGGACTTTTAGATGACCATGGGCCATTGCCTTCATGCTGTGGTAAGTACCACATCTACAATTTTGGTAATCGAATTGGTGCTTTAGAAATGTGGGTTTTTTTAAAAGAGATGTAGCAGAATAATTCTTCCAATACAACAAAATCAATTTTTGCTAAACGACTCCGAGAACAACTGTTGGGCTGTCAACATTCAAAGTAGCAGAGAGGGAACTTTGCACTATTGGGGTATGATGTTTGGGTCAGTTGAAAAAAGGAAACCTTTTCATGCCTTTAGATGTGAGCTTACAGTAGGTAATGATTATGTGTCCTTTTTTGATGGCTGTAACAAGAACTTCAATCACTGTAGTCTAAGACCTGATCTATAGATGACCTAGAGTAGCCATGTAATATAATGTGATGATTCTAAATTTGTACCTATGTGACAGACATTTTCAATAATGTGAACTGCTGATTTGATGGAGCTACTTTAAGATTTGTAGGTGAAAGTGTAATACTGTTGGTTGAACTATGCTGAAGAGGGAAAGTGAGAGATTAGTTGAGCCCTTGCCGGGCTTTTTTTCCACCTGCCAATTCTACATGTATTGTTGTGGTTTTATTCATTGTATGAAAATTCCTGTGATTTTTTTAAATGTGCAGTACACATCAGCCTCACTGAGCTAATAAAGGGAAACGAATGTTTCAAATCTACCTCTGCTTTTCTTATTTATCGTAACCAAACTGCTGGCATGTTTCTCAGATCAGTACATATCACTTGCTTATTACTATTCCATTCCTCTCTGGCTCTTTCTCTCCCCCTTTTTTCCTGCTTTTCCATATTCATGGATGCATTTCAGCTCCAAGGAAATATGCACCTCCCGTGTTTTACTTGTCTTCTTTCAATCCATAAAGGCAGACATGGTGATTTCTATAATGAACATTCAGAGGTGAAAAATGACGTGGGACTTTAACAACTGGATTAGCTGTATTTTTGTAGGTAAACCCAGAAAATGTGTATTTGCAAGTAGAAGCTTTTGCCCCAGGGAGAAATCTGCTAAATATTCAGCATAGGAGATGGACTGGATATTTCTCAAAGCTGTGTAATGGGATATAGTCCCTGATCTTATGTAAGTTGTCAGGTTACCTAGGGTTAAGCTGATAACTGTTGCCATGTCTCTGTCAGGTCGTCTATTGTGCCTAGTAGGTGGGGGTGATCCTAACCACAGAGAATGTGTTATTAGCATCACTCTCTCATGATTTCAAATGGTCTTTTCACTCTCATTCAATTGTATTTCATGATGTAGCATGGACCAGCCACTGGTGAAAGGTGACTAAATATCTCAAGTCCCTCCCCCTAAATCTTCTAAGGTGAAGAGAATGTTTGTAAATATTGAAACTATGATAGTGCTATTAATAGTGCATTTAAATCTCCTAAATAACATAAAGAGCACATGCGGTTGGCTCTGGTTCTGTTTTACAGCAGTAATAAGATCTTTCAATGATTTTTTCAATATAAAATGCATAAAAGTATGATTTTGTCATGTATGTAATGCATTCATATAAAGCCATGGGTGCTAAGATCCCAGGATCCAGTGGATAAACCAGATCCTGGCTTGTTTTCCACTTTTGCTTAAATTGTACAGAGTGTTTCTTGTCTTTTGACTGGAAGAAGCAAGAATATTAGAATAATGCAAGTCTTTCATGAAGGGTTAACTTTTTACTCTAGTAAACCCTTTGAAGAAAAGGAGGAAGAAATACAAGATGCTAAAAGGCAGAAGTAGCCACTGTTTTGACACCGGAACACACCTATGAGCCACAAAGGAGTCATTTCATGTTGTTCTCTCAAATCACTTCCATCCTTGATATTATAATGTCAAAAATAACTATTGAAACCCAAATTAACTGAACACTCCATATGAATGGTTTATTTAAAAAGAACTTGTCTCATTTCAGTGGTCCTCCAAACTAAATCTGTCTAAGCTATATACAATGTGGTATTGAATTGAAATTCTTTTTAAGCTTTGCCAGCTTTCTTTTTTTTGTAGGGTTATTTAGCTAATCATTAGATGTAATTTACAGCCCTAATAACATTATTATACTCATTTGACATTGGTGTTTGCATATACACTGTTATAACTCATTATTAATTATAGAATATTTTAACCAAATCATATTTTTCAATGTTTATATTAATCTCATATTTTGCAATTCTTGCTGTTCCTTGTTTTCAAGCACAGTACACTCACTATCAATCAATCTTTGTACTTTATTTATCAAACAGCAGAAACTAATAAAGAAGGTCACACCTCATAGAAGAGTTCCTTGGAGGTTTGTAACATCATGATTTAAATCTCAGAAAGATTTAATCAAAAGCTGAATTAATCCCTAAGGGAAAGAATTGCTATGGATCCCACTGATGGACGCAAAGCAGCTTATTTCTTCTCACTTGTCTCTGTTAACGTTTTGGGGAAGAGGAACCTAATTTTTCCACGAAGAGGAAAATATAAGTTCCTTGGTGGGGGGAGAACAACATGTGATAGCCTTCATGCCGTGCTATCTCTTCTAGGCTGATTTATCCTATTTTATCCTATTTTTTGTGGCCTTATCTGTTCTTCTACTGCATGGTCAACTTAAATGTCCTCCACTCTTTGGTTCCCTCAATCTACTCCATGTGATTCCAGTAACTGTACAGAGTTCCCAGAGGTGCACTCCAGTCAAGCATGTGGAATGTGTGGGTCACATGGGCTGCTTTCCAGGGCTCTTCTGTGTAATCAGGTGACTGCCCCGGGGCAAATTCTCAACATTCAAGGACATTGAGAACTTGCAGGAAGAAATGAACATAACAGTCAGGTATTTCCAGGATTAGGATCTCCTGAGAAGCTTATCACTGTTCCCTGACTAGGATGCTCGCTAAGTCAGAGGCTGCCACCTTTGCGCATACCATTTTACTGTCCGTAATTCAGTAGGAATGTCACCGTATTCCTTTACAGCTCAACACGCATTGCTTTCCAGCTGATTTATAGATGGAGCAGAGTGGAATTAATTAGTTGAAAAAAAAGTGAGAGAACTTTTAGAGGAGAAAACCAAATGATCCTATAATATTTTCATGATTAAATTAAATGAACATAATTATACATGCACAAATGCACACTAAGGCATTATTATAATCAAGAACCTTAAAATATTGTATTGTTTCAAATTTATGTATGTAGCACTTAGTGAAGGCAAGTATCTACTGTGATACTTGAATTTGCACATTGACCATTTTCATATATTTTCATATATTAATTTTGAGTAGGAAGTAGCTAAATTATTAGGAAACATCCTAGAGTGATATAGAAAACTACTGTGCTTCTGCTGGTTTGTGAACATCGGGACCTCTTAGCTACATTATCTTCTTTCCACATAGCTTTCTGTGATGGGTTTTCAACAAGATGACATCCAAGTGAAAGCTGAAATTAAATGGGAAGGAAAGAATGTTAAGTGGTAAAATCCTAAATAGCTTATTAGACTACTTAGTTGGAAGGAATTTATTTTTGCTGCTGTTAGGAACTCTATGGTAACCTTCCCTTTAACAATAGTAATTGATGAAAAAAAAATAGCTATAGTAATATAGTTACCACACAATACCCTCCAGCAAGCCATTTAAGGACATTCACAGGTACTTTCCTTTGATTTACTTCAGTGTTGTTGAAAACTCTGTTCTGTCTTCATTGTACCATTGCTTGCTCATTTCATTTCCCACCAAGTCTCTTACTTATTCTTATCATAGCTTCACAGTGCACTTAAAAGACTTAATTTTAAAAGACAACGAGGCCGTGCTTGTTTCAAGTTTAACCATTTATTGAGTTTTTAGCTTGATCACTGTGCACTTAATTAAATGTGTGCGAATATTTCATAGTGCTTAGAGGTATTACCCTCCGTAAGCACTTCCACACACGTTGGCAGGAATAGGCATGCATTATCACACAATTATGATTAATTACTCTATATCCTAGAGAGGAGTAAGTTAATGCTCTGGTCACACACATACACATGTGAGATGGCTGTCTTGCCTTCACATCAGGTAACTTCGTGATCAAGTGAGATGAAAGCATAGCCTGTCTTTCCTCCACTTGTTTGGACACTTGGGGAAAGCAGCGTGGCACTGACTCAGTGGACTGTCTTTCTCAGGGTCAGCAGTCTGAGCTGCGGTATAGATTAACAAAAATGAACTTGTCGGAAAGCAAAAACTGGAGTTCGCGCTCTCTTTTTTTTTTTTTTCTGGCTCAGCAACTGGAGTGTGGGAAGTACCTGTGTATTGGACTAATGTTTTCCAATTTTCCAATGGAAAGTGAATTGTCATATAAGGAGAGTAGCAGTGCACATTGTGAATGAAATAATTTATAGACACTTACAAGAGTTCATTTGTCACATGGTGCAGAGGTATCTTTGACCCATTGCAACCACTGCACTCTGTGGCATGGACCATAGTAGAAAGTTGACCTGACCGACAGGGAAGGGATAAACAGAAGGTTAACCAAACATATTTGAAGTTCAGATACAAAGCAAGGTGTGGGAAAGGATTCCTATAGCCTCCTGTTCACCTTTTATGCCACTACATTCCACGGGATTGTATAAACAAAAGGCGCGATTGTGCAGCTAGAGCAGCAGAGTGGAGAAGAAGAGAATGAGTCTTGCAGGGTGTTGTCATGTGTGTGGTTGTGTCTATGCCAGCTGGAGAGCAACTGGTTTTTCTGTCCTGGCTGTTACTTAGACAGGTTGATTAGACTCTTGTTTATTGCCTCACCCTGCTAGGTTGAGGGGGGACTCTTGGAATTTCCATAGCCAAAATTTTGGATAGGACTTTTAGCCTTCAATTTGGTGAAATAATGTAAAGATGGTCCTCTGTGCATACAGTACAAAGGGGTCTTCGTGTTCCAATTATATTTTTTCGCTTTTCTAATTGACTTGGTTTTACCATCACAAAGCATCGATTTATAGCAAGGAAGCTCCACCGACATTCAGCATTTTGAAAGTTAAACTTTAGATCCTTTAAAAGTCATATTTGCTGGGTATCCTGCAGACATCTAAACTTATGACATCAGAAACAATTAAAACATTGTTTGCTTTTGTTGTCCTCTTAAAAACTTAGATTTATTAATTTCATTTGGAAAGTTAGTCAATTTAAGAGACTTCCTTTTTGAGAACAAGCTCTTTCCCGGTTTTATGCAATCATCCTGTGTTTTAGAAATGTCACCTTAAGTAATAATAATCTCAGTTTTAAAAAATATATACATCTTGTTGCAGAAAAGAGACAAACATGAAAAGATGCTCTCCAGTTTAAAATTGAATAGATTCTGTTGTGAAAAAAATGACAATAATGCTGATTATGATCATGTACTACTTAACACTTATTGTGGATTTACCATCTGTTAGTCACTTTGTTTATATGTGTACAAGCATTTTCTTAATCATCTTCTTAACAAAAGATAAGGTGGAAACAAAACTCTTCACATTTTGTTCATAAGGAAATGGCATTTTAAGGAAGTTACTATAAAGACTTAGAATCCACTTGACTTCAAAGCTTATTTTGTCAAATATATATATATATATATATATGCTCTGGTAATAAAATATTTATTATTGATGTTTGGGTAGTATTCTTTTGGTTTGGAAGAATTGAGTATTGAAAGTTTGTATAGTTTTGCTGTTTCTATCTGCTTGAAAACAAACTGTTTGTACTGTATTCTTTTACTGTACATTCATTGAACTTTTGCAGTGCACAAGAAATCACATTAGGCACTAGAAATAGAAGAGAACTAGACATGGATCTTACTCCATATCCTACTTGGCAACATAAGAGAAAGTTAAAATGTGAATTTCCGAACAGTAGCAGTATAGTATTTTTTGCTGACTCTTAATTTGAATCATCTTTCTGTACTCTTTTCTTTCTTCCTCTTCCTCTTTTCTTTTACTCTGTCTCTCTCTCTCTTTGTCACTCTCTTCTCTGTGTCTTTCTCTCTCCCTTTCTTCCTTCATCTCTCTCTTTACCTCTTCATTATATGCAATTTCTGCAAAGTATGCTACTGCATGATAGTGGGTGATAGAGGTTACATCCCAGTAAACCCATCACAAAATGAAAATATCTTAGCTCAGACATGTGTTTAATCTAATCTATGTACAGAGAATTAGAGCTTAGCAACACAGTGCACTGCGGTTATCAGCTTTTTCCTTTTGTGATTCCATGTTTGACTGGGAGATGCAGTCTTCTGTCACTGTCCGTCTCACAAGGAAGTATTGCACAGCCTGTCATCGGCCCAGGAAAAGATCAAAATTAGAAGCGCAATTAATACTGACCGTATTTCACTTTCACACCATCTCAATGCCAAAAATCAGAAGTTAACAATCTTAAATCAAGGACAACATGTATAACCAAAGTCTATGAAGATTGAGGCCAGAAATTCTCTCACTCTTACTTAGCAGGAATGACCTACTGGGGTGAAGCCATTGTAGACAGTCTCCCTTAAAAGTATTAGCAACTAATTTTTAAAAAACATATACCTCTTTAAATGGATTTGGAGACTTAATAATAATATACCTTTACTACTAGGAAACAAAATAACAAAACAATTATTGTCTAATAGCTCCTTATGATTTGCCAAGCAGTTTTTAATTGCCTTGTTTAAGGCTGGGATTCGTGACAAGCAGTGGATGTATGGTCAAATTATGTTTTTACCAAAACTTCCTCATTGCTGTGGTTGTATTCATTGTTATGACACAGTGCTAGTGTTAGGTGCTCATAATGAAGACTTTTCTTTGGTTTTCTAAAATACGGCTCTTTGAATATCTTTGTACAGTGCTAACCTCTCTGTAGTTAGGATTACTGTGCATAGCTGACACTCACAGTCCCAGTTTCTGTGTGACCTCTTGAGGTTGTCCCCTTGTTGCTTTTGAGACCATTAGTAGGGAAAAAGGGACTCCATTTCTATGATTGGAACAGCTTGCCCTGACCCCAATCCAGTGGCCATGCTTGGTGAAAAAGAAAGCAGTTGAAGACTTGAGATAGAGGGACTTTCATTTTTGGAACTCTATGTGCCTAAATAAAAATGATCCAGGGTTGATGATGTCCACTGTGGAAGAGTTTTCGAGAAGTGACAAGCTAGAATGGTAGCTACAAAATGGACACTATCACTGACTCTTTAAAAAAATTTCTTTTGAAGTTTTAATTTGAACACATTCAAATAAACATTTAAGTGCATTCAACAATATAATTCAGTCCCATGGATGCACTCGTCAGATTCATGAATACTAACGTTTTACTCAATGTATTTAGGATTTCTCTTAAAACAAATCAGTTTCCTATTCCCATCTCAGTAGTAATCTATCTCCCATAGTTAGGATATGTAATTTCCATTTTTAAAATTACATTTCCATGTATCCAAAAATAAGATGCAGAATTAGCTTGAGTCTTTTGAAAATTTACATGATGTTTTCTATTGTTTATATCCTTTTGCTGTTTGTCGGTGGTGCCTTTTAATGCTAATACAGTTATAAGGATTGTACCTTGGTAAAAGCCAGAAGGAAATCCTTTCAGGTATTTGGAGTTGCCTTCGCAGCTGCTCTAAATGTCCCAGCTAATCGTTCATGGAGCTCTTGACATTCATCTTGGTTCCTATTTATCACTTTGACTTATGTTTAAGTGTGTTTATGCAATAGCTTTAAAAATCTTCAACCGTGGTCCACACCCTCAGCTTGATTGTTAAGTAGTTATAAAGTTGTTCCAGGGGACAGGAGGTCATAAAATCACAGCAGAAAATAGAAACCCATAGGTATGTACATTTTTTTTTAAATAAGAGAATGAGTTGTTTCAGTTTTCTGTTTTAAGTCACAGACTTTTTTTTTCTTTTGCTGCACTCCTTACCTTCCCATTCCCACATAACTATCCATGGCCATGCCCTCTCCAAGAGGACAGGGGAGCCCCTGCCCTAAAGAAATTATTTCTTGTCATAGTAACTGATTAAACTAGTTACCAGCTGGAGCACATGTTTCAGCACTTAAGTTAATTGAACTGTTGCAAACTAAATATGATTCTAAATTGTTTCAGTATTCCAAAACACTTCATGCGTGCAGGTAAAAATGGGGAAAAAATTACCAAATTGGTTTGGAATGTGCAAATCAGGCATCTACTCCTGACGTTTAGATCTATGACCTGATTACTCTGCAGTGGGTACCTTGAAAAACTGTGAGCCTTTCCCCCCTCTTCTTTTGCTGAACTCTGCTTTGAAATCCCTGAACCAATACTTGATGTGATATTCAATAAGTGAAAGTCAGACTGCAATCAGAAGTGGAACTGTCTGCATCAGGATTTTTCTACCTATTTGCCCAGAGAATAATCTTTTTGTGATTCATTTCACGGGCCACTTAAGAAGGGTATTGTTCAAAAGAGTTGAACTTATGGTAGAAAGTGCAGTATTTTATTCTGGAGGATCCTGGCTAGCACTGGGCTTATGTGTGTGTTTGGGGTTCATGTGGCTCTTTGAGGTGATGGTCCTTCTGTACTTAACCAGTGAATGTCTAAATTTAAGAAGGCGGTGGCCTGGAGGAAAGCCTGGGTATCAACAGAAGGCATTTCCCCTTCTTAAAGCCTCCTTTTCCTCACCACCCAGCACATATATAGACAATAATCTATTTGCAGATGTTTTTACTGCTGGGAGTTTCCCAAGTTTAGACAGAGATCAGGTCAAAGGCGGGCACTGTGGGGAAATTTGAGAGGCTGCAGAGGCCTGTGGATCTTTTGACAGCTCACTTGATCATCTTGGGTAACAAGCCACGTGTGATCTATGGTATTTCTCAGCCCTCCAGGGTCCAAAGGAAATTTACAAAGAAAAAGAAGTGAAACACTTTGTCTATTGATTTCTTAGATTTGATTTGAAAAGATAAACTCAAAAAATTAGAACTAACCTCAGGATATGTGTCTTAGAGGCCCCAAAAGAGGGTACTCATGGTCACAGATGATAGGTGAGGCTCTTGCTTCAGGTCACACAGTTGTAGGGTCTGCGTTAGAATTCAGGATGTTATTGTTGTTTCACTTGTATTAAAACATTCCTGGCAACATACAGTTTCAGAATACAACAAGAGCAAACCACTAACAAGAGCAAACCCAGACAGAACAAAGAGAATCTGTAAGGGCAGCAGGCATATTGATGGACTGATCAGGCAGTGTGGTCAAAAAGGTAAACAGAATCAGTCTTAAGATTAAGCAGCTGAAACCACCAAATGAGTTAGCAAGTGAAACAAAGGAACACTTCTCAGCAGAGGTATAGATGGTCAATAAATATATGAATATATATATATTCATATATATATATGAATATATATTTAAATATATGAAGAGATGTTCAGCATTGCCAGCCATTAGAGAAATGCAAATGGAAACAACACTTTCCATCTTCCTTGAGAAAAAATGACCATAGTCAAGAAATCAAATAGTAACAAACATCGGTGAGGCTATGAAGAAAAAGAAATCCTTCTACATTGTTGGTAGGACTCTAAACTAGTGCAAGTACTATGGAACTCAGCATGGAGATTCCTCAAAAAAATAAAAATATAAATTCCATTTGACTCATTTTTTGCACTGTAGTTATCTTCCTAAAAGAGTTAAAGATATAATATTACATTGATACATGCATGCCCATATTTATAGCAGCACAATTCATAATAGTTAGATCACGGAAGCAAACTTCATGTTCATCAACAGATGAATGGATACAGAAAAGGTACCTATGCACAATGGAGTACTTTTCTGCCATAAAAAATGTTGAGTCATTTGTAGGAAAATGATTGTAACTTATTATAATGTTAAGTGAAATAAATAAGACATACAAGTTTAAATATCACATGGTTTCTCATCTACAAAACCCCAAAATACAAATAACAAAACTTCAAGATAGATTTTTTCTCGTGTATCTCTTCTGTGTTTATAGATAATACTGAAAATTCAACATTTGTTGGTTCATGTTTTAAAGTTAAACTGGAAAAGATAAACTACAACTACTATCTTTTGTAGCATACCATTGCTCAGTTAAGGCCTCATTGCCTAGAGAAAGAGCAGAAGTACAGTAACTCTAGGTGCCCCGAGAAAAGACACATACTCAGGATGTCACCACCTCCACCCTCATGCTAGAACTTGATTGAGTTCCTTATTCATCAAGCATTTATTATCTACTTTGAGCCCTCTGTCAAACTACAAAAGAGATGATGCATTCAGTTTCTACCTCCAAAAATGTGCCAGTTAGGCTGGGGATTTAGCTTAGTTACTTAAGTGCCTGCCTGGCAAGCACAAGGTTGTGAGTTCAATCCCCAGTTCAAAATAAATAAATAAACAATAAAAAATAAGAACCTCCAAATCAAGTGTAGAGATTTTATATTGGCCTACAAACTTAAAAAATATCTACTCTATCCCAGGTACCATTTTTTTATCACCACAATTGAGAAATAAATTAATGCTATAACCTGTTCTCAAGAAATATGAAATTGGGCAAGAGATTTAGCTCAGTGGCTCAAGTGCTTTCCTGGTAAGCGTGAGGTCATGAGTTTGAACCCCAGTACAAGAAAGAAAGAAAGAAAGAAAGAAAGAAAGAAAGAAAGAAAAAAGAAAGAAAAAAGAAAGAAAGAGAAAGAGAAAGAGAAAGAAATCTAGAAGATGCATACAATATAATGAGCATAGTACTATGAAATGCTCCCCATGATCTATGCAACAAATGCTTGAATCAGGAGGGAGAAAGGATAGCAAAATCTCCACAGGATCCATGTTGCCAGGTCAGTTCTTAATATGTAGAACTGGAAAAGGGGGAAAGAAGAAGTGCTAATATTCTCTCTTTCCAGATCTTTGGAGTTGAGAGCATCGCCAAATTTTCTGCCATCTATTTATGAACACAGACCATCAGTCAGTAAATTAGTCCAAGTCATGTTCATTCTATCAACACGTTCTTTACCCATTTCTCCCCATTCTCTCATTTGCAATTCTTTCTTGCCTTGTTTTCTGTACCTTCATCTATCACCACATGGTAAAATATTTTATATTATTAGTTTACCTTTATTTTGCCCCTTGAGTTTGTAAGGATGTTGGCTCTCTAAACAGATAAGTAAATAAAAATGGGCGCAATTTTCATGTTTAGCTGAATTCATTCCCTATTTCTATGGCTCTGAATCACTTCTGGAATACCATTCATTGTCAAGCTTTTATAAAATTGGCAGTTTATAATTTTTGACTTTGAAAGCAGGATCATTCAAGATTTCTCTAAGAAATTGAAGGCAAACTTGGATGGTAACATTTTCTTTCTCATGGTTTATTGGCAGAAAGACCCAAGGCCACAAGAGTTTGGTGTAACAGAAATGTGATTTCTTTATTTGGGGTCAAAGTCATGGTGAACTTGCCTCACCTGGTCATTGCAAACATGGGCTCTCTGTCCTTGGAGCTTTTGAATTCCTCTGGCCCAGGCCAACTGTGGGAAAAGCAGCCGTCTGCTGCTTCTTGCTTCTGTGCATCTTCGGCTTTTCTTTCTCGGCTGTCTGCCTCTGATTTGGATTACCTGCATTGCGCATCACCCCTGCCAATTGCCTGGGTTCTTTACTGCACTAGAGCTTTGAGGTAAACAAGGAGGGCTGCAGAGGCTCAAGGTACACAGCCAGCATTCCCAGGACTTGGCCATTATTTTAACAACTTTGGTTATTATTTCAGGGGCACTTCCCTGGGGCCTAGAGATTTCTGCTGATCCTGAGGACTTAGAGAAGCTTGCAACAGCGCAAAAGGCTCACCTGGACTCAAATGGATGAACCCTGGGAACATTTGCTCATGCTTTCCAAATATCTGTCTAAAACCACCCCAATTCTGCTCTTTCTCTGGCCAAATGGATTGTCACATCCATGTGCATCCCTTACCCAGCAATCTGTTTATCAAGAAAGAGAAGCTTGTTGTCGCCCAGTTTCTGCTTTCCAGGTGACTGATATTAATTAGTTTGCAGCAAGCTCGGTTTATCTCTGGCTGAAACCAAAGCAGATGAAAATGCTGCTGTGCACTAAAAATTCTTTTTTTCTTGAAACGATGAATGGGATGAAGATACTTATCTGTGCAAACAGGTTTCAGGAGGAGCTTCCGTCAGCGGTACTTTGAAATGCATTGTTAGACTATGGCTGATCTGGGGAAGAAATAAAAATAGCATGTCATATTGTGACTACATTAACTCATCTCCAACACAAGTGGCTGGGGCCCCTGCACAATGATAGACTTGCTGTGAAAGTAGAAAGCACTGACTCCATTAATAACTGTGGAGTTCATTCTCAATTACCAGCATTTCTTGAAAGATAGTATTAATTTCAAAAAAGTTATGGCTCCATATTAGAATTCATCTCAGTCCCCCAACACAGAGAAAAAAACTTGGGAATAAAGTCACCCTCCTCTAAGTATTCTTAAGGCCACTCCTCTAAAATGATTCCTTCTAGAATGCCTATGGAACCAGCTCCGAACTCCCAAAAGTTGACAAACAGAAAAAAATTAGGAGAACTGGCAATGAAATAAGAAATTTCACCCCACTCCTTAACACTGAGGGTAAGAAGTGAAGAATAGCCCCTTCCTCTGTAAACATGACGGTGCCACCCTCATGCCCATTGCACCATGTTCGATGATGCCACTTGTCCTGCCTTCTCTGTGGCTTCAGATACAGACCCTACTCTACCAGATTGCCTAAACATAGAAAACATCATTCTTTCTACTTGGAATGTCCGGTTTCTCTTTTTCTATCAGATGTGGTATGAGTGTTTTTTCATGAGTTAAAAGTCCATGCTTTACAATAAGCAATACGTGTGGTCATATCCCAGAGCTAGTATCTTGTGAGTTCTGTGATGGTAGGCAGGTGGCTTATCATCTAAATCCCAGTTATATTACTTTTCAAATGGAAACAACAATAAAAGCATTCCTCCTTTAATGACCTAGTTTCATTCCTGTAACTAGGTCGTTAAATGAATTGGTTGCTAAATGAGGAATTGTGTCTAGTATGTACATGTACATTCCAATTTTCAGAACAAAGAAATTATCAAAGGAAACTCCAACTTGATGATTTTGTTTTTATTTGCATAATTCTTACATGCAGTACTGTAATGTATAATAGAATGTAAAACAATGTACCATACTGTATGGTACAGTAAAACCAGTAAAAATTACAGTACTATACTATAGAAGAAGGTACCATCAGGCCATATTGCAGCTCACATTCCTGCATCTTAAGCCTGAGCATGGGTCATAAATCTAAGCTGCAGGTTGTATGTCTGAATAGTGCATCTCAATCATAAGTCTGAAAAGTCATCTAACAGGTAGGTAGGTAGATGAGGAATATCTGTACTTGCTGCATAACATTGCTCCAAAGATTAAACAGGATATGTTTAGAGTTGTACCTGGCACATAAGAACATTCGATAACTGATAGCTAATCTTTGTCCTTTTAAACTAGACTGTAAACTCCTTTTCCTTCAACCATGACTCTGCATGTTTTGATCTAGAATTTAAGCTCCAAAGTGTCAGAGACAGAGTTTATTGTGTTCGTTGACACAGCATGCCCACCAAAGGATAAATATTTCCCTCAAGACTTGGTTTAGACACTGTTCTTTCTAGAAAATTCATATTGAACCCAAATCTTCTCTCAACATTTGGGTAAATACTTATCCAAAATAAGAGCTCTGTTTACATTCTCTTAGAATGGTCTTACCTCTTTTTGTAGACTTCTGAATTCTTAGAGGGGGAAGATTGTACCATTTATATGTCTAAATCCCTAACCCCTTCTCAACTTTATATGATAAAGGAAACCTGGGAAATGAATGAGTAAATGGATGGAGAAATGATAGATGAATTGATTCTTCCACCTATGTTCCTTTCTCTCCTTCCTAGTACCATGTTCCATTTGCTTTCTGTTAAGAATCAGGAAGAGTATGTGGAAATCCATGAATATCAGTGATGTGACCATGCTTTTATGTAGAGCAGATATTCTAGTCAACCCTCTCTTGCTCTGATGAAATTTTAGTATTTGATAATGGTACCCAAGGAAGAAAGATCCTTTGATTAAAGGATCTTTAGGCAAGCTTTCCTCTTAGTAAGGGCATCAGAATTGTTCAGCTACTGGGAACATTGTAGACTTCCCTGAAGAGAATCTAAAAATCTAGTACACAGGAAAATACCCAACCTGGACTCTGTCTCTGAAGGTGTAAATAACAGCCCAGGAGCACTGTCTATTTCTAATGCCCAACAGAGTAAGAATGACTGAAGGATGGTCTGAAAAATAAGTGACTGATTTCTTTACTCTTTTCTCTGGGCTATGGCCTCTAATCCACCTTGTACGCAAAACGGAAAGCCAAGCTGACCTTGATAGGCTTCAAAATGAAAAGGTTTGTGTGCAAGTCAGGGAGAAATCCTTCCAGCACCTACAGGACCGGTGCCAAGGAGTTAACATTTGGAAACCTCAGCTCAGTGCCAGATCGTTGTTTGAAAAGCAGCAGATCTTGAAGCAAATGCCAGTGAGGTTCAGGGGGGAAGAAGTAAGGACAAAAGACTCCAGGAATTAGCTCTTCAAGAATGTTTCCACCACCTGATAGCTGAGAGGGAGAGAGGAGAAAGGGAGGGAAGGAGGAAGGAAGAGAGAGCAGTATTCACGGAAGCAAGCTGCTCAGGGTTTTGGGGGGAATTGGGAGGGCAGATGCGACAAGGTTATTGGAGTCAATGTCAAATGCAAGAACAAAGTGTCAGTGACATAAGCTAAGAAATGACTAAGCACTTGAGCCCTGGAGTAACTAATAGACAGATTCAAATGCCAAGAGAAGCAGTTGTCTCAACTCATTTGAATATTTCTGAAGAGGTGATGAAAAGATAGCAGGAGGGATGGAACCTTTTCTGCTCTGGAATATTCCAGGATTATAGCATAGCATTTCCAGAGCCTGTTACTCTGGGACAGTGATGGTTCCATCCTCTGCTTCAGCCTCCTTCTCTGAGGTTTTAAGATGGAAGTCTTGAGACCAGTGTGTACATTTCCATTTGGCAGGAGGTTTTTATTCTTAAGAGATGGCTTCCTGTTTGCAGTGTGAAACTGTCCCTCTTCCCCTGGGAAGGATGTTCAGAGATTTGGGACTAAAGGCATAGTTTGGCACTGAAGCAGGAAACTTGTGGTTGACATAGTACTTCTTTCCGCTTCCTGCCTTTTCTGCTTCTCTTTTCCCTATCAGTGTTGCTACACATTGAGGATCCTGAAAACTTGGGCCTGAGTAACAAAGTGAAGGAGAAAAGGTCAGAGGAGGCCAAAAATCAAATATATGAATCTTATTTTCTCTATGGGAATGTTTGGATGAGCAGAGTAATTGAGTAAATATTTGGCACACATTAGATGCTTGATAAATACTCCCTTCACTGCTTCTCCTTCTTTACTGGTTATCTCTCCCCGGCCTCTTTTCCTTTCATGAAAGAAATTCAGCAGTGACGGTAGTCACCATTTTCTCAGGGCCTCTTTTGAACTTGACCCTACATTGACCATTTGCATGACTTCAGTTATGTCTTATTGCAATCTGGAATAACAGGGGGGAAATATACCCACTTTACAGATGAGAACATTGAACTTACAGAAAGTAAGTCCCTCGGCCCCATAGTTGAAAAGCGGTGGGAATTAGAACCCACACTCATGATGTCTGTGAGACGATATTCCTCCCATGGCCCATGTAACCACGGAAACCCGTGCTACTTGTTTGGCCCCAAAGTCAGGCATAGTAAGGAGAATGTCTTCCCCTCCATCCAAGAAGCAATCAGTCCTGCTGCTCTTTGGCCAAGCACCCTTTGATTATCACCTGAACCTAGAACTTACCATTCATATTTCTGTCTTTTGACTCTCAATGTCTCAACCATTTAAATGAACTATCTTGGCTGAGAGTTCGTAATTTGAGAGTCATCCTCTAATTTTAGAGTGCAAAAAGATGAGCATTTTAATTGGCAAAAGGTTTCTGGGAGACATGTTTAAAGTAGACAGAGCTTCACAAATCTCACTGAAGAGCAATCATTCTTCCATCTACACATTGGCAGCTCCACAAAAGCCGGACTGGAAAGCTAAACGTTGAGATTCAAGGCTCTAATGGTCTTAGTAATAAGTTCCAATTAGGATTGACTTTTCCTGATTGTTATGCATCTTCTGAGCACATACCAAAGGGTCAGCTCAGTTCTAGGTAGGAGATTCAGTGACAGAAGCCTTGAGTCCCTGGAAGGACTGTGGTACTGGATGTTTTCCCTTTATGCTTCTATCGTATTGGACAAATCCACAGCTTGTTGATCACTGAGGAAGAGACGTTTGAAAAGATTGGGGATGTGGCTGGGGAGAAAATGTATTAAAGAGAAAAAAAGAAGGATATTAGTTTTAAACTGTTCATTTGGAATTACTCGTTTCAATCAATGACAATTTCAAGATATTAAATGCATTCCGGAGTAACTTGTCACAAAACAGAAAAGGTGCCATTACTGATATTCTCCAAGGTTTTTCTAATAAGATCAGGGTCAGGGATGGGAAATAAACTGGAAGATGAATAGGATGTCAGAATGCAATTGAGTTCTGAGAAGTTACCACAAGTTTCTCAGTAACACAGCTTGAACAAGTTTGCTCCATAGTGTTGGTTAGGGATGGCTGTGTTAAAATTGATCCACTGAACAGTTGCTTTCCCACCACTTAAAATAGTGTCTCTTAGCCTATTGAAAAGCATCTCTCAGCAAGTCTTCTGATGAAGGCAGGGATATGGCCAGACGTGGCAGAGACGTGTTCTCCTACTTTTACTACCATGTCTAATTTCTCAAGAAGTTCCTGCAGATTCTCCCAATGACAAACAAATCCCAGCTCCATCAATTACTAGCTGTGCTCCTTTTGGCAAGTATGTAGCTTCTTTAAGCCTCAGTTTCTTCATCTGGAGAATTGGTATAATAATAATGTCAATGGTTAATAACAATACCAAACCTTGGGAAAAAATGATTATTTCTCTGTTGTGGCCTGTCATGATTAAGATTCATCACCTTGCTAGGTATTCACAGTCCCCAGTATCTAAATGTGTCACACCCACCAATGACTTATTATCAAGAAGCATAGTTGCAGTTCAGAAATCACTAGAGGTGACTTTTTAAAAAAAACACAGTTATGTTTTATGACAAGTAAAACTGGCTGTGCAACTTCCGCAATCATTATCCCTGCTGGCAGAAGTGTTCATTTTTTTAATAAGTGGCATACTTTGGAAGTACTTCTGAACTCAGTAGGCAGATATTGCCACCACCACCGCCCACTGAGTCCTCTTAGGACAGTAGCATAATAAAATGTATTAGTCAGCTTCCTGTTATGGCAATGAAATGAGATGTAATTAACATACAAAAAGAAAATGGTTCTTTTGGCTCACCACCCTGCAAGTTTCAGTTCAAGAATGGGAGGGACCAGTGCTTTGGCCTCTGTGGAGGGCAGCACATTGTGGCAGGAGCAGGTAGCAGTAATCCAAGCTGCAAAACAGAAGAGACCAGAGGCCTGCATTCCCCTTTGAGTCACATGTCCAGTGACACAAAACCTTCCACTAGGCCCTGTGTGCTGCGGTTATATCACCTCCCAGATGCACGCTCCTGGGCATCAAACCTTTAACACACAGGTCTTTAGAAGACATTTCGACATCCAAACTGTGGCCTAAGACATTTAATTGACTGAAAATACATAGTACTGTCTTAGTTCCCTTTGTGTTGCTATGATAAATTACCCCAGGTTAGGTACCATATAAACGAAAGAAATATATTTAGCTCCCCTTTCTGGAGGTCCAAGAACATGGAATCAGCATCAACTTCTGGTGAGAGGCAAGGCTCATTCTTATGTAACAATCAACTCTTGAGCGAACCTAAGCCAGGCTGAGAGACCTATTAATATCCCTTTGGTAGAATCATGTCCTTGTGATCCAATCATCTTTTAAACATTCTTCCACCTCAGAACTATGTACTTCTAGCACATGGACCTTGGAGGAAAACCACTACAAACCATAGCAATTATTTATAAAACAAGAGTGTGGAGTACTTATATACGATAGCGATTTTTTTGTTGAAGAAACAGTGGTAAAACGTCTCTATATCCCTCTTTCAATATCCTTGAAAATGAAGCAGGAACCCAGATTGTGCCAACCTGTGACCCTGAATCCATGACCTACTCTTTGACTCAGTCCAGAAATTCCCAAATTAGCAGAACCCAGGGACAGCATTTAATCATCAGCCCCCCTATCTGGGACCTTAGCCATGCAGACAGCACATTCTTCTAGAAGAAGGGAGGGGAGAATCCCTTCCACTTATTCCCAGCAGAGCTGCCTTCTCTTTTCTCCATCCCTGCTGGCCCCCAGCCTTTTCTCTGCTCTTGTTACGGGATCTGTGAGAAAGGAAAAATCAATTTTCTAGTTAATGTCGACCACTGAAATTTGCTTGTAGGTCTCCTAACCACAGCCTGAGGAGTACAACTACATTTCTCCAGGTTACAATTCAATAAAGCCTCCTAATGGCCTTTACGATGCTTTCCGTCCACGCAGGCCCCTCTGCAGCACCTTTAATGCTAGCTTATGAACCTCCTGGTAGGGAGATAATTTTTGCCTGAGTTTCTGTGGATCACTGGGAGGTGAACTGGGCTGGAAAAGTGAGGGTGAAGGCTGCAAAACAGAGCCTGGGCATTTAGCCATATTTAGTTATTCCATTTTGTTTTTACAGCAAATTATGATAGCACAAAAGGGTTGTTCCCAATGGTGCTGAGGGTGAAAGGCTGGAGAAAGCTCCTTCCTGGGCTTTACCTGGCCCCTGAATTGTCATTCAAGTGTCTTTGCAACCACTCATTCACTCATGGCCACCCATGAGAAACATTTGATGAGCTCCTACTGTGTGCCAGGTATCCTGGCTACTGAGAAGAGTACTAAGTTGTTGCTCACAGTCTAAGTGGGGAAGACAGAAAAGTAAGTTAGCAAGGGGATTAGAGTAAAAGCAAGAAGTTTTAGAGTACTTAATTGCTTTCAGATTAGGAGAGAAGCACCTGTTTTCCTCCACAGGCCCACTGAGCTCCCAAGGAAGCCTTTCTGGGCATGATTGTGAAGAACTGAAACAGGAGAGATAAGGATGAGTAAAGTAGAGAAAGAAACAGAAGCAGTCATATGGTTGGACCTCAAGCTGAAATATGCTTAAATTCTCTATCTGCGATACATGAACTGTGTTATCTTGAACTAACTACAGGTTCTTTTAAAATGCAGGTTCCGAGATTTGAAATAGAGATTTCTTTGCTGGGCTTTTGTGAAAATTAGCACTTTTGGTAAATCCTAGCCTCATGTCCAGCACTGAGGACCTACTCAAAAACAAAGGCTCTGTTTTTATTATTATTCATGATAGTCACTACAAAGTATGAATTTGGCAAGGATCAATTCAACGATCCTTAAAACTTTAGTATGCATCACTGCAAAAAGGAAGACTGAGTGTGACTGATATGTGCAGTGTCATAGAGAAGAAAAGTAACAAACTTGGGGAAAGAATACAAGTGGTTGTTTAGGCAAAAACACATGCAATAAGAGCTTTGGAGGTAGGAACAATTGAAGGTTAACTACTTTTTAGCAAAGGTTGTATGGAAGTAATTAGACATCCCAATGATGATGTGTCCCTACTTATTGTCAGCTGTCTGATCTCGGTTTGCAAAGCCGTGGTTCATTTACCACCTGGCTGCGGAAAATAAAAATCCAGGCATCACTTTGCCTCTAAAGAATTCTCAGCAATTTTTCAGAGAGTGAAACATTCCCTGTGAAATTCTTGAAGATTTCTCCCCCTCACTCTGAAATGCCCTGAATTTCAAGCAGCTCTAATGTTGCTGACTCATTTCCAGTTTCATAAGGATCTCGGCTGGCTTGTCATATGTTATAAATCTCTAGTTTATGGACTCTTTCCTGTCACTGTGAGGTAGACTTGGGGTGTCTCAAAGGGACTTAAGGTGGACTAACAGAGGCTGAGCTTAGAAAGTGACCTGCAATTTTGCTCGATTTTTTCTCTTTTAAGAGAAAGAGAGCTTTTGTGTTTTTACAGAGGCTCATTATTTAATTCTTATCTTCAGGAAATAGGAAGGACTAGACTTCAAAGACATATGTTCATGTGAGACTGATGGCATTTAATATAAATTTTCAGGCTTTTCTTAAAGTTTTATGGATTGTCTCTACATCATTAATGGAAAGAGGATGTCAGAACTCTGACAGATGGGAAGCAATTTTTCTTTTTTTAGGATTTTGTTGTGACTTTGTCTATCATGGACCGGGACCACCAGCCACATTAGAAAACTAGACAATCAAGTCTTTGTGATAAAGAGAAAATACAAACATGTGCGAATGTGCAGGAAGAGAAAAAGAGGTTGGGCTAAAGACAAATGTGACTTATGTCACAGTTTTGTTTCATTTTCTCAAGAATCAACTCTATTGACAAAGCCTACAAAGCAAACACCATGGGACTTGAGCGTGAGATTACAAGCCAACTTGTATCAGGGCAACTCTTTCCTTTTGAAGATAAAGTTGCCTATGCCTTTGTGTAAATTGCTTGCTCCTCCTAGAATACCAGTGTGGATGAATAATAGGGAGATGGATGGTAGATGGATGAACTGTCTAGAACAGCAGCCCTTTTTGGAAAACATAATTGATTCGTGCATTGCTATACATATTTTTTCTCTGCAGCTTTTGTTGTTTGTTTTTGCTACACCTTGCTGTTTTCCTCTCCGTTTAATCTATCTTGGCTGAGGCAAAGGTCAGATAGAGCAACATGGAGCAGCTGGCTTAGAAAATGTGTGTTTCTGGATGAGGAAATTGAGCTTTTACCATTTACCAAACCATAGTTACTTATAGGAAAAAGTGCTTACTTGTTGGCTAGGCAAGGTGATATGTATATGTGAATAAGTAATTTGTCTCTTACGCTGATTTTGTTAGATAAAGTTCTGCCAATATTTGAGAAGCTGGCAAGTGCTCAGGTTTAATATAACGTAATTATACACTATAGAATAACAGCCCAATGCTTCCTTATTTTGGCATTATCACTTTCTGTTACTAGCAGTGAGGCAAAAGTTTTGAGGCCCTTGTTGGTGGATGTACCCCATCCCCTAGAATAGTGCCTCTTTCTAGTAGGAGGTCTATGGAAGTGTAGCAGTAAGCATTTGGATGACTACGAAGTCAATACAGCTTTCTTTTCCTTTCTTGCATTGGTTTCATGCACCTTTCTGGGGAGAGTTTCTGTAGTCATCTATCAGGAAAGACTTTATTCTTTAAGATCATGTTATTGTAACATGAGGTAGAGCGGTCTGCAGGCTCATCGTTCTGATACCAATTGATTTTAGGTCAAATTTTTTGTTATTCGCACTCCTTTTGCTTCTGGCTTAAAGTAGAAGCCCCCATTTTTCTTCTAGGTTACTTTTTATATATGTATACTTATCCCTAAAATGCTATTAAACTTAAATTTATGCTTTATTTTATTCCTTACACACTATATTTTATTTTCTTTATATCTTCTCATTTGTTTTTCTCATCCAGCTTTTTTTTCGAGTCATCAAACAGCAATTTGCCTGAGTTCCTTGATAGTATCTCTATTTTGGTATCTTCTGCTGTATCTTTCAGCCCTCTTTCAATAGCGTTATATCAAATAACCACCTTCCATGTTCTTGTCAGGAAAGCATTAAACATTAACTCCTAGTAGTCTACTCCTTTTTATCTATTCTTTAAGTTAAGTTGCTAGATAGACTTGAAGTGCAAATAGAATGTCACTCAAGCAAAGAGCTGCTTTCCTGAATAGGGGTGAGATAGTCTTCCAGATATAAATCCCCTCCAGTGACCATTGTAATTTGTTCAGAAAGGGAAAATTTAATATCTTATAAAGAAGTTGTGAGGGCATCTTTTTATGTGTAGCAATAAAAATAGTTTGAGTCAAGTTTCAAAAAAAAATATATAGAGAGAGAGAGACAAAGAGACAAAGGTTAAAGAATCAATATTCCATAGGGAACATATAGATTATTTGCTACCAATGACAATGAAAATACATATTCTAACAATGAAACACTGAATAAATTCCATGTGATTCTATGTGTCTTGTTGAGTAGTTAACAAGTTGAACAAGTGAAGTAGAACTGAAGAGGAATAAGAGGATGTAAAACATCACTGAAACACTCAGTATCCCTCCTGGTGAGCACAGGTTTGTGTTTGGGATACGAACCGTATAGCTAAACAATGTGGTAATGTTACTGCTAACAAATACAGCAGGTTTTTACATGATACTTCAGCTCCCTCATTCTTGGTGGCTTCCTAGAACTTCATCTAAAGAGAACTGTTCAGTATCAGGTACAAGAAAATGTGCTGTAATCATCACAGTGTCAGTCCTGGGCATGGTCCTTGGAAATGCTAGCATGAGTTCTATGAATTTTTCATTGTTGACTCATTTCTAATTATTGCTTTGTAGACTGTTTTATTTTCTTTCTATAATTTTTTTTGGTTCCTAAATTTGGTATTATGAAATTTGTTTCTGGAAAGATGGATGTATCATAATAGCCATCTGGCCCTTGTATTGTGTGCTCAGTTGGGGATAGTACAAAATTGTACCCTATCTATCACCTGTGACAGATTTCATAGCAGAGAGCAAATAGCCTACATGGACTGTAAAAAAACAGAGATTTTGACCCAAGAAAGCAGAGAGATGTGCAACATATACTTTTTTTATTAGGGCTATGCTGCCACAGACTACGTTTTGTAAGGCTCTGTTAGGAGGTCCACTTCCAACTGAAAATAGCAACAAGCCAACCCAGCCAACAGTCCCTTAAAATAATGTGAACAACTGTTCTTCATAAAATTGGGATAGTGATTACTGCTGACATTTGTACATTAGCAAAAGAATGTTGAGGTCCACAACTCTGTGCGTCTCTTGCAATTTTTCTCAAGATTATCACATGATTGCCACATGTGTACCTTTTAGTGAGGGAACATGGAATAAGTTAAAGTATCAGTAACATGTGTTCTATTTATCATTAAAGAGCATCTCTTATGCTAGACCTCTGGCTTCTGTATCTTTTGGTATGGAAGTGTGTTATGTGACTTAGCCTGGTCTCAGGGAGAAGCTTAAAAGTTATGCGTTTAGCATTTGTCCTCTGTGGTGAATAAGGCAAGAAAGAAGGGTGTTAGTGGTAAATATTGACTAACCAACTAGTAGTCTCCATCACAATCCACCCCTTAAACTAAAGGGCATTTGTACACAACCTTCTTCCTATATATGTATTTTAATGAAGTCTATTCATCTCTTTTTCCCAGATAGCAACAACTCACATTATTTATTTCAAGGACTAGCTAAAGAACAGCGTCATCTAGTGATGTGCTCTCCTGAGGATCAGGTGTAGATGTAGATTTTCTGGTTTAGTGACTGGGAGTTGAAAGACCAGTTATCTATTTCCTTTAGCAAACCTGTAATAGTGAGAAAAGGCTGGGATAACTATAATAATATTACAGATGGGAATCGTATTCACATTATGGGTTTATAATATACATCAAACAACAAAAACTTTTCCACTGGCAGTGGAGTAAAGTTCTATATTAAACAATGTGTATTGCTGTCTTGTCTTGGGGAATCACTAGTATTTGTGAGGGTTTAGGAAACTTGTACTAATTACGATCACTGCCACATCTCAGGAAGACCTTGGAGAAAATGCTTTTCTGAGGAACATATAACATTCTATATCATTTTGTATGCACACAGTTCAAGGGCTTATGAGACTAACAGTTGTATTGACTTTGTTAGTAATTTTTGTATGAGATAAATAAAAGCCAATGCATATGTTAAATGTAGTCTTCAATTATAAGAAATCCTGTTTCCAGATACCTACGTTTAGTGTAATGGACAGTACCTATTAAAAAAAAAAGTTTGTGTTGAAAGACACTATCCTAGATAAATCTAATACATAATACAACATAATACAGCAATGTTAATACAACATAATACAACGTTAGTTGTAAATGCTGGAATTATTTCATACTGCTATGGTTTGTGTGGCTTACCAGAAGAGTGAACTGACTTTTTAATGTGCTGCTCCCATAGCCAGCATGGTTTTTCTCACACTACTGTATAAGGAACTGCTTACCTATGTCTGTACTCTGTACCCTGAAATTTCACAATGAAAGGATTTATGTTTGACATGGGAACATAGGAGCCTTTAAGAATCGTTCTCCAACTCTGTCTCTACATTTATTTTGACTCTTTCAATTTCTCTCCTTACCAGATGTTAAGGTGCTAAAGTTCTGATTCAAAGGTTCATTGTGATTAAAAACTTAGTTATCAGGAAGTGGGGGTGGGTGGGTAGGGCAGCCTACAAGTACATTCATTGATATAAAGGATCCTGGACTTGAGCCAAACATTTTCGAAGGAAATACTCATTAGGAGAATTCTATCAAAGCTTTCAAAAGGACAGCATCAGGTTGTAGGAGAAACTTGTTTGTAAGGAAGTAATAAAAATAAAGAAAAGGTCAAAAATATGTTGATTAAAGACAAAGTGTGAATTGGTTGAAAGTAAATTCAGGAGATAATTATGCTAATGTAGACCAACTGCTGTGGCATTCCTTTCCTTTGTGTCTGGGCTTGGTGTACTGCCCAGGGGCTTGTCCTCAAAACCATTGACCCATCCTGGATACAAGCCAAACAAGGGAGGGTCACAAGCAGGAACTCAATTAATCAGGTGCCACCATTGCTGTTGGGCAAGGGACCAAAGACTGGAAGGTCAAGTACGACAGGGGGAGCAAGAAAGTGTCATAGATCTCAGAATACAGGCAGGGTTCAGTCTAAGAGGTGAGGAATTTGGCACAAATAATTCTAGTAATAAGCACTGAACTTGGACCTTGGGGCAGAAAGTGCTACATTGTACTCTGTTACTACCTGCTGAACATGGATGAATTATAGTACATGGTCAGAGAGTCTCAAAGCCTATTTGTGATACAGACCAGGGTCACCACGCCAGTGAGTCCGCATCTAGGTTTTATTACTCAATTATTTGTTCCACTTTTCAGAATTTTTCGTTCATTCATTTATTCATAAAAATAATCATAAAACTATTAAAAACACCAGACATTTTTTGGTGAAGAGTGCTTATAACACATTAGGTACATTTTTATGTGTTTTATATCTAATAAATACTTCCTTTAATATCCACATTTATATGATAATTGCCATTTTTCATTTACAGAAGGGATATAGGCTTTCATCTACTTTGTATTCTCAACAGAGGCTCCCAACCTGACCTGTTCTTATTTGTCCATCCATCTACCCATCCATCCACTCATACATCCTTTTGTCTATCTACCCATTCACCCACTCACCTATTTACTTATTCAAAAATTGATACAAGTCATTATAGTATGTGCTGGAATTACAATAGTAAACCAGGCTGACAAGCTCTCTTCCTCAAAAGTTTATGGTCCAGCAGGAGAATCAGACAGTTAAATGTGCTACTTGTGATAAAGTCTGGTAGGTACAATAAGACTCAAGATTCACTGTGAACTTACAGAAGGGGCTCTTACTGTTGTTTATCAAGAAGCAGAAAAACTCTCAACATTTTCTATAACAAAAAACAAGTGGTCATTAAGTAGTGAGTGAGTAAAAAGAAAGTTATATTTAAGAACTAGAAAAGTCCACATCCTAACTGGGGCATAAAGTGGGAAGAACAGGAGGAAGAGAGACTGAGGAAGGCATGATGCCAGGCTATCAAGGACATTCTGAAGGGCTCAGATTTTACCTTAATGATACTAAGGAGCTTTAGATGAGAGGTAAGCAGAGGAGTGACATGATTCATTCATTTTGTATTCTAGAAGAAGCACTCTGGCTACAGAGCAGAAGTTGGGTAGGGACAATACTATAGGGCAAAGTCACTTGGGACAGCCAGTTACTGACTCCAGGTAAGAGATGGCAGTGAAATGAACTATGGCAGTGGCCATTAGGACAGAGAAATGATTGAACTGATGAGATAAATAAGAAGTGATGCAACACAGAATTTTCTACTGGGCTTTCTAAAATAGAACATACAGTACTGTGTTGTGCAAAAATTACAGCAGGCTCTGGAGTCACTATCACCAAAGTAAGGTCTCATGCTGTATTTTTTGTTACTTGAATGAGTGCATGAAAGTTTATGGTAACCCTATGCCTCTGTAATGTACATTTTCATACTTGGTAATGGGATGACAAGAGAGCCTCTCATTTTTGTAAAATAGGGCCCAACATTTTCAGCAAAAGTTGAGTTGTTTTGGAGCACCAGTGGTCTTGGTTGATACCTGAACTCTTTTTCTATAATTGTGAAGCCTGTTGAAAGCTATGTTCAGTAGAAATAAAATAGGGAGCTCTTTTGGATAGCAGATATTTTGAGAGGAGAGTTTGGTAGAAAACACTCTTTTGCCACAATGAAATCCCACCTTTTCTTTCACCTCTCCTTTCTTTGAAGAAGGACTTGGAGCCAGATTCGAAGAAAGCAAAATGACAGCAGCAACTTGGAAGAGTCTGGACTCAGCCTGGATGCCAATGCTAAGCTGTGACGTAAACCCAGAGAAGCCTCATTTTTCATCCATTTTATTACCAGGAAGTACATGAATAGAAGCTCCTTTTGGGAATTATATTGCCTCCCCATTGAATTTAACTTTCATCCAATTGAAAAGACTGGTATTTTATTGCCAGTCATTTCAGCTGCTATTCAGCAGCCCATTGAGAGCAGGGTTTTTTTTTTGTTTGTTTGTTTTTGTCTTGTGTATGAAACACACTTTTATTGTTGTTGCTTCATGCTATATTCTGTTACCTACTCTATTTCTATGATTTGGCTAGTCAAGGCTAATTATCACTTTGTCTCCAGCAATGCGTTTAGCCCCTTATTCCTTGTCCATAAAGAATTACATCACAGGTCTGAATTGGCATTCAGGTGAAGGCAGATACTGGGCCTCCTTCTTACCAGTGTGCTATGGCTCTTACTCTGTTGCTTTCTTCTCACTTGCAAAGATCTTCAGAGCACAAAGTCTTCCTGCCTTCTATAGTTACAAAGTCTTAAAGGTGAGTGAAGCACGTGGAGCTCCTGTGATGTCACCGTCAGCTCTTGCCTGATGACTGACGTAACATTCACTCTAATCTCTTTGCCTTCACTGTGCCATGCTCCCCATACATTCTCCAACCTGCAGCTGAACATGACTTTACTTTTTCTGTCCCCTGCTGTAATCCACAAGAATGATTACAGCCTTTTGTAACCTTACCTCCTATGAAGTCTCCCCGGATTACTATAGTCTATCCAGGTTTATCTGCTTAATCTCCCTAGCTGGGCTGTGCTCCCCCACTCATCATGGACATATAGTCTTCATAGTTCGAAATAGTCATCTCATGTCCATATCTATTTTTCAAGCCTCAGGTTAATATTAATTTGCACTGGAAGCTTTCTTTACTTATCCAGAAAACCATGGTTCTTTTGCTTACTCAAATCTCTTCAAAAGTCCTTCGTGTGGTGCTGGGGTGCATGTCAGTCTTTCCCCCAGAGACTACTGGCATGTTGGAAACAGGGTGTATATTTCAGCTTTAAGTCAACAGCACCTAACACAAAGGCTACCAGAGAGTAAAGTTTCAGTGATTCACACTGTCTCTTAAGGTTATAGGAAAGAAACATTTGTTCTCATCTTCAAAACAGAAATCTCCCTCATTAATCAAGGGAGATATCTAATATTAATTCACTAATTAATGCTTATTCAATAAATATTTTGAGTACCCATGAATATGCCAAGGACTATTTTGAGCACTGAGATATGGAAATGAACATGACATTTTTGTTTCCTCAAGACACAGTAGGTTTGTGTGGGAAAATAGAAAAGTAAATAGTTATGATGTTGTCCGCTGTAACAGATACACCCACGAGCTTGCATGTAACATAGGAAAGCAGTGCTCAAGTCTGCCTGAGCAATGAAAAAGATGACAGATAAACTGACTCTTCATGGTGTGAGTGGATCAAAAGGGAAGAAGCAATTTCTAGGAGGAGGATCCAACATTTGAGAAGCATTGAAAGTTAAGGAGAGCCCTGGCATATTCAGAAAGCTGAGTAGCCACTACAGCATCTAATGATGAGGATTCAAGGAACTGTCAGGTTTGTGATAAGCTAAATCATTGTATCTCTTGAGGAAAATTGTTAACACAGAGGATATTGATAGATTATTAGGCAGGAGATCAATGGTCAGAGTAGTGCTTTACAAAAATCTCTCTAGCAGCAACATGAAAGACAGAAAGGGGGAAGGTAAAATTAGAGGCCAAGGTGAGACCTGTTAGGAAGACCAGATGTTGCTGAGAAATACATTAGACATGGGAAATATAAGCTTCTGGTAGTATTTGGAGAAGTTAAAGAATTATGAGTGAATTAATACCTAGAACCATGATGCCCAGGCTTGAAATGTGCTATTGATTCTTTCTGGATTATCGCACTCACTCTCTGTCTTTCTCTCTGTGTCTCTTTGTTTTTGTCTTATCTCTTTCTCTCTGTCTCTCTGTCTTTCTCTGTCTATGTCTGTCTCCATCTCTATTTTGTGGTACTGGATTTTCATTTTTCATTTTTTTTCCCACATAGGACCCTTTCTTGCTAAACAAGCCCTGGCTAGGCTTGGATTTGCCATCTTCTGGCCTTCAGAATGCTGGGATTAGACATATACTACCACACCTGGTTGTTCTCTCTCTCTCTCTGTCTCTCTGTCTCTCTTTCTCTTCAGTTAATTGCCATTCACCCTTTACATTCAATTTAAGAGCTGCCTCTGGCAGATTTTCTCTGCCTCCCTCACCTCAGTCTGATTAGGATACCCTTCTGGTGAATGTAGTATGTAGCCTTTGCAACATTAAATTACAAGCAGTTGGAAGCAAAAGATAGTCTAATTTAACCTAGTAAAATGTTAGCATAGTGTTTACCACCTGGTATCATTCAGTAGGTATTTATTGTATGGATACATTATTTGTGTGACTAAAACTCTACCTAGAAATAAGATTTTAGGAAGAAGATATGATTTAGTAAGATTCTCAGATTTCTACTTGGATAATAAGGAAAATGTTAGGAAAAAATGACAAAGGTAAGTTAAAAACTAGTTTGGAGAAGAGCTTGAGGCAGATGACAAAGATGATATCTATTTGGGACAGGAGTGGCTGTTAGAAGATCACATAAAATTGATCTTGTTTGTGTTCAGGAGTTGTGACTTATCAATGGATAAATGGATGATAGTTGCAAATATTGTCTTCATCTGGGAACACTGCACACACTGAGAATGAGAAGAAATTTAACAGATACTTGAGGGTTACAAACATGCAGTATCTGGATGGAGAAGTGACAGGAGCATCACAGCAAAATAAAAAGGACACTTTTTTACAATGTTTGTTCTTCCTATCCATGAACAGGGGATGTCTTTCCATTTTCTGAGGTCCTCTTCGATTTCCTTTTTCAGGGTATTATAATTTCCACTGTATAGCTCTTTTACTTCTTTCGTGAGATTAATTCCTAAGTATTTCATTTTTTTGGATGCTAGTGTAAAGGGTGTAGTTTCTCTTATTGCTCTCTCAGTACTTAAAATGGCCATTCTCCCAAAATTACTATACAGATTCAATGCCATACCAATCAAAATACCACTAACATACCTCATAGATCTAGAGAAATCACTCCTAAAATTCATCTGGAACCAGAAGAGACCTAGAATAGCAAAGGCAATTCTAAGCCACAAAGGCAAGGCAGGAGGCATCACAATCCCCGACTTGAAATTATACTACAAAGCTACAGTGATAAAGTCAGTATGGTACTGGAATAGAAACAGACCCGAGGATCAGTGGAATAGATTGGAAGATAAAACCACAACCTCAAACTCATTCAAACACCTTATCTTTGATAAAGGGGCCAAACATGCTCACTGGAAGAATGACAGTGTCTTTAACAAATGGTGCTGGAAAAATTGGCTGTCCATATGCAGAAGACTAAAACTAGACTCGTGTCTATCACCATACACTAAACTAAAATCTAAATGGATCAAAGATCTAAATCTTAAAACAGAAACACTAAAACTGCTGGAAGACAAAGTAGGTAAAAACCTCAAAGATATAGGGGTAGGAAGAGAATTCATGAACAAGAACCAAAGTACACGGGAAGTACTTCCCAGAATCAATAACTGGGACCACATCTTATTACAGAGTTTCTGCATGTCAAAAGAGGTTTCCAGCAGAGTGAAAAGAAAATCCACAAATTGGGAAAAAATCTTCATGGAAAGTGCCTCAGACAAAGGACTTTTGTCTAAAACTTCTAAAGAATTAAAAAAAAACCAAACCCTCGAAATTCAAAGACCCAATCCAAAAATGGGCATCTGAAATGAATACACAGTTCTCAGATGAAGAAATACAAATGGCAAATAAATACATGAAAAAATGTTCATCATCATTAGTCATGAGAGAAATGCAAATTAAAACCACACTGAGATTCCATCTCACTCCAGAAAGAATGGCCAAGATAGAAAACACTACC